>MU786469.1:40426-64385 GCA_026770625.1 Nicotiana glauca
GGGAGCTGACCGTTGAGGATATAGTGAGGAGAGAGGAGAGTGTATGTATGTATATATATATATATTTTTTTTTGGGTAAAACATAAATTTTAAAAAATAGCAAAAATAATTTTTAAAAATAATGGGTCGGCCCATAGGGCTCGGGACCCACGGAGGGGCGGGTTGGGCTGACCGTTTTAAGGTCCGTCGAAATGATGGGTGGGCCCAGCCCAGCCCATCAAATGGCAAAGCCCGCATAAGCTGGGTTATGTCTGGTTGGGCCACCTTGTATTGACAGCACTAATAGAAGATAATAGGTACCTCGTGAAATTAGTAAAAATACGCATAAACTAACATAGAGGGAGTACAAATTACAAGTTTACATCTAACCGTACCTGTGACCGCAATGTTCCAGCGCAGTTGCTATTTCTTTGACTTGCTCTGCTTCAAAACCTCCCATACTACCAAAGCACAAAAACACTATAGATAAATCCGGTTGCTCATCTAACCACTTGATAATACTTTCAGTTTCGGACGGCTTATTTCGAAAATGACCACTTTTTGCAAAACTAACCACTGGACCAACTGGATAAATTGTTGGAACAATCTCAGAATCCAATATAGCCTGAAGAGAAAAAGATTCAAGCTCGAAAAAAGTGATTATAATAATCCCTTTCGTTTCTTTAAATCGACGAATTCCATCAAAAAATAATGTTGAAGCAAGTCTTGAATTTAATAAATGCTTAGGCAAAACTTTAGTAGGACATGGATTTTTAAAACATGAAATTGATAATTCCTCATTAGAATTCACGTACTTAGACATGTCTTAATTTTGCTCATTTCTTAGAGCTTGGAAATGAAGACAAAAACAAAGAAAAGTAGCATTTGAAGCAAAGTAAATATAACTCGGAACGTTAAATTTGTTGGCATTGTCAATCATCGAGGTACAAACCATGTCAAGCACGAAACCAGCAAGACGAGGATTATTTTGAACATATTCTCGTACGTTTGATTTGCGACCATCGATGAAATCATACAAGAAACATTCATGGTTATTCAAGAATGTAGAAGATGTTTTTTCATCTAAGGAGATATCGATGAACTTCAAACAGGGCTGAGAAGTGAGAGACTGAATGAAATTTTGAACGCCATAATCTAAGGGAAGTTTCATGATGAGAACAAAGATACAAAGATCTTTATCATCTCTATGTAGGACGAGGTTTGCGAATTCGATGGCTGATACGAGGTGACCTAATCCTGCTAAAGGAATGAAAATTAGTTCATTCATCTTGGTATAGAGTATTTACTCAAGGGTGTGTTAATTTATCTATGGGCAAAATATTTAGAGTTTATTTATAGGGAAAATTTCACATTAGAACAACTGAGCTCCCCACTTTCCAATTTTATAGCTCATATTTTAATTTACAACCAACTAGCCCAAAAATAATAGGCTAAGATTCAAGAGAAAATCTCACTTTATACCCATTAATTTCAAAATATTTACCCTTTAATGCCCAGACCCAAACTATTTACTACTCTTACTATGCGCCCCAAATTATTTACCCATCTTTATTTTGTTCATCTTCTTCTTCTTCTTCCTTGTTTTACCGTCCTCTAATTTTTGAAGTTCACGGCTGATGGCTTCTCCGGAGGGAGGGGTTGGTTGCAAAGTCGGTTGGGAACAAATTCTTACAACTTTTCTTTTGCCCAAGTCTTATCACCATCAAGAGTCATACCAGCATCAACTAGACATTTTGGTACAACAGGCACTGTCAAATTGCTTTCAGGGGTAGTGATTAATTAGCCTCCCATTGTAATGACCAACAAATGGCCATAGTATAGTTTTGGATTCTTTAAGATAACCTGTTGTAATTCTTTGATCAGTTTTTGAAGCAATTTGTAATTCAAGAAATAATTTTTGAAACTCAATATGAATGAGTTCAAAATGCCAGATCTGACTTTTTTATAGTATTTTACTGTTGAAATTCGTTAGTTATTGTTCTTTGATGTGTAGATTGTACCTTTGATGCTGGTTTTTGGAGATTTATTGTACAAAAATTTAAATCCACCATTGAAGGACCTTGAAGATTGAAACTCATAATTTTGTTTGTTTGAGTTTTTAATTGTTTTGATCTGATCCTGTATGGGTTTATTTTGAAAGTTGATTGGAGGTTGTAGCTAAATTTATAGTCAATTTAGTGGAGATTTTATAGTACATTTTAAAAATTTGGGTTGAAATATAGTTGAATCAGAGAAGAAGATGAATTTCTATTGTATACTCAAATAGTATGCAATTCATTTCAACTATATACCCTATTAGTATAGCTATATACTATATTGGTATCATATGCTAGTTGAATCATTTTTGGTTGTATGAGCTGCATTTAATTGGTACAATATTTGATTTTCTTTTAATAATAGTAATATAGTACAATTATCTTGAAATACCATATTATATTAATATGCGGTACACTATTTTTTCCCTTCTTTATCCATGTGTATTATGTAATAATAGTATAGTCATATAGTTGCCGAAAATCAACTAGTAAAATTGTATACCATGTTGGTATAGTTATATGCCATATTGGTATCGTATGGTAGCTGAACATTATTTTGGTTGTTTTAGCTGCATCTTAAGTGAATTCTATTATGAAATTATTTGTATGAACATGAGTTGCAATCTAGAATATTTGTGTGCTTATGGACATAAATTATCTGTATTATTGTCACGACCCAAATTCCGAACCTGGTCGCGATGGCGCCTCTCGTGAAGACAAGGCCAGCCAGTCAGCCTAACTCATACTTTTAAAATAATTATTTAACAAAACTATAGTACAACATAGTTTAATAATACCAAATAACGGAAGTATAGATAAAAATACGGAAATCCAACCCAACACAGCCCTAACTGGGGTGTCACAAGTCATGAGCTACTACAGAGTCTACTAAAATTATACAGTCTGGAACTAGGAACAAAGTTTGAAGATAACATGAGTAATAGAAGATAAGGGAGAAATGGGGATACAGACATCAATAGCTACCCCGTCACTCCTAGTCACCGCCTGGTCTGGAAAGAATCAGCGCTTAGGAGCGAACTCTGCTCTGCCTGTATCTGCACACACGGTGCAGGAAGTAATGTGAGTACTCCAACCCAGTGAGTAATAAAAATAAATAATGACTGAAAGCATGAAATCTCATAAAGGCACAAATAACGCTATCTCAACCAGTAAAATCAGTTAAACAATAAAAATGAAGTTGTGACGATCCGACATGTCGTCTCATGTGTTACTACTCTGTTTTCCTCATTTATTGCTTCTTCATATTTCATTATCAGTATGTGGTGTGTTAGAGTTGATTTGGATTGGTATTGGTAGAAAAGGAGACACTTAGTCTCTTTAAGGAGGCTTAAGTTGGAAAAGTCAACCGGACATTGACTTATGAATTATAGGGCTCGGATGTGATTTCTGGTGATTCAGCTAGCTTCGGGGGATGATTCGTGACTTAGGAGTACGATCGAAATTGATTTTGGATGTCCGGTGTAGAATTAGGCTTGAATTGGCGAAGTTAGTATTTTGGCGGATTCCGGTTGATAAGTAAGATTTTGATCCGAGGGTCGGAATGAAATTCCGAGAGTTTTTGTAGCTTCGTTATGTGATTTGGGATATGTGGGAAAAATTTCAGGTCATTCGGATGTCGTTTGGTTGGATTTTTGATCGAATGCGTGTTTCGGAAGTTTTTAAAAAACTTAGGCTTGAATCCAATGAGAATTTATGATTTTAGTGGTGTTTGATGTGTTTTGATGATTGAAACAAGTTTGAATGAGGTTTTTTGATGTTTTGGTACTTTTGGTTGAGGTCCCGGGGGCCTCGGGTGAGTTTCAGGTGGTCAATTGGACCATTTTTGTCTTTGAGAGTTGCAGAAATTGTTGTTCAGATGTTGCAGGGTAATTGGCCTTCGCTATCGCGTGGGGCTAGATGCGATCGCGTAGCAGAATTTTGGAAGGGACAGGAATTAGACTTTCACGTTCGCGGAGGGTTGTGGGATCTTGCCTCGCGATCGCGTGAAATCAGTCGCGTTCGCGTATAAGTAATTGAGGGCCCAGTGTTTTGCTCTCCGCATTCCCAGCTTTAGGGTTGCGTTCGCATAGCTATGGGATTTAAAGCATCGTGTTCGTATGGAGGCAGTCGCCTTCGCATAGAGTAATCTTGAGGCCTTGAATTTTTGTTCTTCGCGATCGCGTGACCTGGGTCGCGATCGCGATGAAGGATTTCTGGAGCTGGGCAGAAGGGTTTTAAATATTTTATTTCGCGAGCTTAAGTCATTTTTCCTCCATGGTTGACCATTTTGAGAGTTTCTTGGTGGAGATTGAAGAGGGATTCAAGGAGAATCGATTGGAGGTAAGATTTTTGAACTTAAAGCACGATTTTATTGTGAAATTGGTCTAGAAATTCATGGAAATTAAGCCAAATATTGATGAACTAGGGCTTGAGTTTTTGATATTTCAAATTTGGATTTGATAGGTCATTTGAGATTTGGGTGTTCCTGGTATGTATGAACTCGTGGCTAGACGAGGAATCCGGTAATGTGAGTTTGGTAATTTTTTGAGAAGTGGGCCCGGGGCTTGGGTTTTGCAAGTTTCGAGATTTTTGCTATATTTCGATTGTCTTCGATTGGGTATTGTTCCCTTAGAATATTGTGATGTATTCGCTCTGATTTTGGTTAGATTCGACGCGCATGGAGGCAGGTTTGAGGGGCAAAGGCATTGCGAGCTAGAGATTTCACTGGTTTGAGGTGAGTAATGATTGTAAATGATATCCTGCGGGTTTGAAACGCCAGATTTGCACCCATAGTGCTTTATTGAAGTGACTTGCATGTCCGATAGAGAGCGTGGGGTAGAGCACCATTGAGGATTGTGACCTGGTCCGTCCCGGTTGTTGATTTTACCGCGTACTTCACTATGACTTGTTGTTTTTCATTATGAATTGGGCTTATTGCCGTATTTGGGGCTTATTGCCGACTGTTTGAACTCCTTGTGAGCTATCATCACCGTTTTCCTCACTATTTGAAATATTATTTCAACTCAGTACATTTGAATTACACTGTTTCATGAACTCAGCTATATTTTTACTCAACCTTGAGTTTTAACTGATATTTGAACTACTATTTGAGCTGAGCATTATTGTTTTTACTGATGCCCGGGGGGCTTATGATTATTTTTGGACTGATTGAGGCCGAAGGCCATACGTGAGGATATGCTGAGTGATGTGAGGAGGCTTCCAGGCCTTGATTGTATTGTGAGGAGGCTTTCAGGCCTCGAGTGATATGTGAGGAGGCTTTCAGGCCTCGAGTGATATGTGAGGAGGCTTTCAGGCCTCGAGCGATATGTGAGGAGGCTTTCAGGCCTCAAGCGATATGTGAGGAGGCTTTCAGGCATCGTGTGTACTGTGAGAAGGCTTTCAGGCCTCATGTTGATATGTGCAGGCTTTCAGGCCTTAGGATGATATAGCGATTGGGCTGTAGGAGCCCCTCCGGAGTCTGCACACCCACAGTGAGCGCAGGTACCCATGTGATTGAGAGTGAACCCGAGGGGCTGATGTTGTACTGTGTGACTGATACTGAGCCCGAGGGGCTGATACTGTTCTGAGTGCTGTGATACTGAGCTCGAGGGGCTGATACTGTTATGAGCGGTTGATATTGAGCTCGAGGGGCTGGCACTGTTTTGAGCTGTGCCCGAGGGGCGAACTTCTATGTGCTCATCTTGAATACTTATTTGCATTTTTACCTGCTATACTGTGATTTTTGTGCCCGAGGGGCGGATTTTCTATGCTAATCAGCACTAACTATTTTGAAATAGTTTTCGTAATTATTGAAAAGACCATTTTCAAAAGAGATTTGAACTGAGCCGAACCATTTCTAAAGAGTTTCTTTGATTTCACTATTTTTTCGAAAATTGTAGCCGGCTTATGTATAGCTTGTTGGTTGCTTTACGTGATTTCTTGCTGCTCAGTTATTATTACTTTTATTGCTCACTGAGTTGGAGTACTCACTTTACTCCCTGCACCTCGCGTGCAGATGCAGATATTATTAACCCGGTAGCGGGTTTTGGTAGCGGGTTGAAGGTATTGTTATTGTAGCTGAGCAGAGTGACCACCAGCGATCGTGGCACTGGGTTACTTCCTTTGGTTCTAAACTTCATTCTGTATATTGTTGGCCCTGTAGTGGTATTTGGACTTCTCTAGATGCTCGTGACTTGTGACACCCCGATCGGGCTGTGTTGGGTTGTAAATATTGCTAAAAAATGTCATTTAGGTGTATTTTGCTATTCATTATGTTTAATTATTTTGAAAGAGGTTAATTCGGTTAGTTGGCTGGCCTTGTCTTCACGAGAGGCGCCATCACGACTAGTGCGGGTTTCGAGTCGTGACAAGTTGGTATTAGAGCCTAGGTTACTAGGTCTCACGAGTCATGAGCAGGTTTAGTAGAGTCTCACGGATCGGTACAGAGACGTCTGTATTTATCCTCGAGAGGCTGCAGCACCTTTAGGAAACTTCACTTTCTTGGAATTCTTGTCGTGCGTACTTGATTCAGCTTGAGATATAATTCTTGAAATTCCTTCCTCACGTCTGTATGCGCACATGAGCGCTCAATATTATATGTGCCTTGATGGTTTGTGATTCCCCAATCAAGGGGCGAGATGCGATCTTTGTGAGTATATTGGGCCAGTCTGGAGGACTTGAGGCCGGATCTTTACCTATGGCTTGATCACCGAGGTGCTGATTGTGTGAGCAAATGTGTTGAACTCATATGTTTGGTATTGTCGTTATTAGCCAAAAAGGCAGTTGGATATCCATGTGATGAGTATATTAGTAATGCGAGATGTATCTATGTGATTTTGGTAGTGACGAAGAAGTCTGTTGGGTAATAGATGAACTGTTAAGTGTTTGATACCTATTGTGATTTGATGTGTAGCCCGAATTATGGGCGCGTGAAGAATAATTCTGTGTCTTCTAGTTGGAAAGTAAAGTGCAATACATGTGGTGGTATGAGTTCAGTCTCAGGGAGACCAAATTTACTGTGAAATGTATATGATGGTGGAAGGTGTGCAGAAATGCTAAATTGAGGCGAAGCAAGTGGGCTATCTCCTGCGGAGTGTTCTTAAGTGGTATGATCTTTATGTGTATGTTAGAAGATCTCATGTGTAATTGAAGGGTACGTGTTGAAATTTGAAAATTTGGGTCGCTTAAGAGAGTGTACTCAACTGATGTGTGGATGAATGTGAGATTTGTAGGAGATTACACTACTAGATTATCTGTATTTTCACAAGCTTGTAAATGATGTGATTTCAATCTCACTATGGTATTGTGGCATTATTAGAGTAAAAGTATTATGGGTTGTTGAGTGTGTCCTGATATATGGCTTCGAGCCAAGTTAGGGAGGTTGCTGTTGATTAGTTGATTGCACGGTTATGTGCTATGTCGGTTCCGTATCGAGGTATGCTGGCGGATCAGTCTGGTTGCAGAGATTGAGCCGAGGATGGCACGAGTGGAGCAAAATTTTTACAAAGGTTACATGGTGCTTCGTAGATGTGTGAAAATAATAGGATGTCTTGAGCTGTTGTTTATAAATAATGCTTAGAGTAAGGAGAAGGAAAATGTTTGTTTGTATTGAGACGAGATCAAGTCCTGCGGTGTCAGAGTGCTAATGAAGCACGAGTGGTTATGTCTATTTGATCAGGTAAATTGCAGTTCGAATAAGAAGTAAATGACTCTCGAGAATGGTTTAAATGTGTTCAAGGCTCTACATGTATCACTTAGGTGTCTTGAGGTTGTTTATGTGGCTAGAGACTGTGTTTTCATGGGAAAAAAGGGTCAAGACTTGTGGTATTTTTATGTTGATTATGGGATCCTATGTATCGGTATCTGGAAGGTAATGGTAACGAATTCAGATTCGCAGGAAGTTCTTTAAAGTAAAGTATTATGGAATGTGGTATTTCTGGGAACATTTGAGAGAGTATTCAGTGGCTTATGGTTCTTAGACAGTGTGGTCTTGTGCTTGAGTCTCGTATAGTGAGCCTGGGTTGAGGCATTGTGGTGCTACAGCAAGAGGGAATATCAAGTTGATGATGAATCAGAAGGGAAATTAGATGGATAAAATAGCTTAATAGTGGACCGAATCGGTATGGTAAAGATATGATTAATTCCTCGTATGTGTTCGAGGTAATGAGCCCTTACAGGTATTCTGCAGCAAAGCTCTTGAGTTCTGATAGCTTGTTTAGCTTGGTCTAGTTAGAAGGATTCAGTCCTGACAGTTTATCCTGTGCAAATGGAATTGGGAGAGAATTCCTGTTGGGTTTCATCGTGGTTTGGAGATGTATATTTTCTATGGACATGCGGAGCATGGAGTGTGTAATGATTTTTCTTCTAAATAGGATCAATGAAAGTTCTTGACTAGTTGAGTGCTTCGATATCTACGGCGCAGAAGGCAGATAAAAGTTCTCATGTTATCCTTGGAGGGTATGATATATGCGGTATGTTGTAGAGTACCGAGACTGGCGTGTGCGAGGTTTCGGTTCATTTCTGAAAAGAAGTTCATAAAATTCTTAGGCAACGGGTAGCCTCAGGTAATCAATGAAATGGTGTTGCTAATTGGAAGGGATTTGACGAGAATATATGTCTCGGAAGAAGGGTAATGTGATTAGACTGATGATACTTTGGTAGTATTGCGGCACTTTATTGCAAGATCGACTGCTGATATCTGAGTTTGTTTGATGGTACAGGGGAATTTTAGAATATCTTTTGTGGAATGATTGGGTACTCGAGGTGTGATATGTATTCATACTGCAAAATTTGGGGATTTGGTATAGTGATTCGTGTGCTATATGGAGTTGGAGACTGGGAGTTCTCAGATACAGACTATGTAGTGGTTGTGGATCGTGTGTATTGGTACCGTTAGCGGCTATTGGGATTTGGAGGCCCGAGTGGATCTTTTTTTTTGCTTGGTATATTAGATTTTGGATTATGATATTGGGGTGTAGACTGGTTGTCTCAGTGTTGGGTTATTCTAGACTATTGTGCTATGGGCTATGTTGAACAATGCCACAGGTTGCGTGGTGAGGTGCATCAGATTATGTTCTTACAGAGTGGTTTTTATTCCAAAGACCAGCGGACGGCTAGGAAGGATTGTTTTCTTAATTGGGCCTTCGTGGCGGATGTCAGTGCAAAGGTTTCTACCATTGATTTAGTTCCGGTATTGAGAGATTTTTTTCGGATGCATTTCTTGTGGTCGGGCATGTCGTCGGGTGAGATTGTGGATTTCAGTATTTATTTGGTGCCGGGCACCGTATCGTATGACTCCGGCAGGAGTTATAGTAGTGGGAAACGGGAGTTTCAGGCTTATTGGTATTGAGTTCGTTGGGAGGCCGGTGTGGCTACATATTTAGATTGAGTTAGCTTGGTTAGTCCCGAGTTGTATTGTTGAGGGATAGGTTGATTCGATTGTTATTGAGCTTAATAGTGATTTGGGGAGATCTATGAGTTGCTTTCTGGGCTGTGAGACGTTAAGATTTGTTGGATATGGGCTCATGTGGCGTGGTTCTATTGAGGATTCATAGAGGAGGTCGAACGGGAAGAGTAATTGATTGTTGCTTAGTAAATGGAGTATTGGTTATGACCTACCAAGTTGCGTGTCGTATGTTATTTGTGTCACCGTGGGTGTAATGAATTGCCTTGATTTCAGACATCCAAATTGTGCGTGGTTGTTGATTTTGAGCATAGTGACTTGAGGTGCTTCAGGTGAAACAGTGTTTGGATATGATCGCGCATTGTAGCGAGGCTACGTGGAGTTATGACCCTTCGGGTTAGATTTAGGTATTCTATATCTATTACGTGAGACGGGGTCTCAGCCTTGTGTTGTGATGGACTGATGAGCTTGAGGTACCACTCTTTCGTTTGAGTCAATTGTCATGATTTGAGTATGTTCAGACTGTTTCTCATTGGTACGTGTATTATGCAAGTTATAGCTCAGGCCTGTGTTAAGGTGTCATATCACTAGAGTGGTGTGTTGGGTTCGAGGTGATCATTGGAGTCATTAATGAATTTGAACAGATGTGATTTCAGCTTGTTAGAAGGAAAAATCAAGGTCTGGTCCGGAAATCTGTTGTGGTATTAGTCAGAAAGGAAGTGGTTCCACGTATGGTTGATCTGAGGAATGGTTGCGGTTTATCGTGTGTTTTAATTATAGTTGGCAGTATATGAAAGTGTTGGAATAAGACTTTAGCTAATTAGAGGTTTCTATCGGTATTTGGGTATTGTGGGCAACTACTGTGAATAGAGATTATCGTTTCGAGTGTTTGGATTATGTGGTATATCATATGATTTCACCTGAGGTTGCAGGTATGGGTTATTACAGCTGGTTCGGGCTTATTCTGAGTATAGATGTGAGGGTCTGATCTTGTGTATGATTTCAGAAAGTGCAATGTGGTTCTACGGTTTATGGTTTTTGATGGACTGTGAAATTTCAGCTATATCGTGTTATCAGACTATGCGAGATAGGGTGATATGGGATCACCCCGGGTATATCTTTGGTAAGGTCATTCAGCTATTGGTTGGCTTCTAGAATACCTCTGGATATGCTCGAGGACGAGCGTTTGTTTAAGTTGGGGAGGATGTGACGACCCGACCCGTCATCTCATGTGTTACTGCTCCGTTTTCCCCGTTTATTGCTTCTTCATGTTTCATTATTAGTATGTGGTGTGTTAGAGTTGATTTGGATTGGTATTGTTGAAAAGGAGACACTTAGTCTCTTTAAGGAAGGCTTAAGTTGGAAATGTCAACCGAACGTTGACTTATGAGTTATAGGGCTCGGATGTGATTTCCGGTGATTCGGCTAGCTTCGGGGGATGATTCGTGACTTAGGAGTGTGATCGGAATTGAGTTTGGAGGTCCGGTGTAGAATTAGGCTTGAATTGGCGAAGTTAGTATTTTGGCGGATTCTGGTTGATAGGTGAGAATTTTAATCTGAAGGTCAGAATGGAATTCCGAGAGTTGTTGTTGCTTCGCTAGGTGATTTTGGATATGTGTGCAAAATTTTAGGTCATTCGGACGTTGTTTGGTTGGATTTTTGATCGAATCCGTGTTTCGAAAGTTTTTAAAGAACTTAGGCTTGAATCCGATGAGAATTTATGATTTTAGTGTTGTTTGATGTGTTTTGATGATTGGAACAAGTTTGAATGAGGTTTTTGGATGTTTTGGTACTTTTGGTTGAGGTCCCAGGGGCCTCGGGTGAGTTTCAGGTGGTCAATCAGACCATTTTTGGCTTTGAGAGTTGCAGAAATTGCTGTTCAGATGTTGCAGGGTAATTGGCCTTCGCGATCGCGTGGGGATAGACGCGATTGCGTAGAATAATTTTAGAAGGGCCAGGAATTAGAATTTCGCGTTCGCGTTGATTAGATCGCGTTCGCGGAGGGTTGTGGGTTCTTGCCTCGCGATCGCGTGAAATCAGTCGCGTTCGCATATAAGTAATTAAGGGCCCAATATTTTGCTCTCCGCGTTTGCAGCTTTAGGGCCGCGTTCGCATAGCTCTGGGATTTAAAGCATCGCGTTCGCATGGAGGCAGTTGCCTTCGCATAGAGTAACCTTGAGGCCTTGACTTTTTGTTCTTCGCGATCACGATGAAGGATTTATGGAGCTGGGCAGAAGGGTTTTAAATATTTTATTTCGCGAGCTTAAGTCATTTTTCCTCCATGGTTGACCATTTTGAGCGTTTCTTGGTGAAGATTGAAGAGGGATTCAAGGAGAATCGATCGGAGGTAAGATTTTTGAACTTGAAGCACGATTTTATTGTGAAATTGGTCTAGAAATTCATGGAAATTAAGCCAAAAATTGATGAACTAGGGCTTGAGTTTTTGATATTTCAAATTTGGATTTGATAGGTCATTTGAGCTCGGATTTGGGTGGTCTTGGTATGTATGAACTCGTGGCGAGATGAGGAATCCGGTAATGTGAGTTTTGTAATTTTTTGAGTAGTGGGCCCGTGGCTCGGGTTTTGCTAGTTTCGAGATTTTTGCTATATTTCGATTGTCTTCGATTGGGTATTGTTCCCTTAGCATATTGTGATGTATTCGCTCTGATTTTGGTTAGATTCGACGTGCGTGGAGGCCGGTTTGAGGGGCAATGGCGTCGCGAGCTAGAGATTTCACCGGTCCGAGGTGAGTAATGATTGTAAATGATATCCTGAGAGTTTGAAACCCCGAATTTGCACCCATAGTGCTATATTGAGGTGACTTGCACGCCCGATAGAGAGCGTGGGGTAGAGCACCTATGAGGATTATGACCTGGTCTATCCCGGTTGTTGATTTTACCGTGTATTTCACTAAGAATTGTTGTTTTTCATTATGAATTGGGCTTATTCCCGTATTTGGGGCTTATTGTCGACTGTTTGAACTCCTTGTGAGCTATCATCACCGTTTTCCTCACTATTTGAAAAATTATTTGAACTCAGTCCATTTGAATTACACTGTTTCATGAACTCAGCTATATTTTTACTCAACCTTGAGTTTTAACTGATATTTGAACTACTGTTTGAGCTGAGCATTATTGTTTTTACTGATGCCCGAGGGGCTTATGATTATTTTTGGACTGATTGAGGCCGAAGGCCATACGTGAGGATATGCTGAGTGATGTGAGGAGGCTTCCAGGCCTCGAGTGTATTGTGAGGAGGTTTTCAGCCCTCGAGTGATATGTGCGGAGGCTTTCAGGCCTCGAGTGATATGTGAGGAGGCTTTCACACCTCGAGCGATATGTGAGGAGGCTTTCAGGCCTCGAGCGTGATGTGAGAAGGATTTCAGGCCTCATGTTTATATGTATAGGCTTTCAGGCCTTATGATGATATAGAGCTTGGGCTGTAGGAGCCCCTCCGGAGTCTGCACACCCACAGTGAGTGCGGGTACCCATGTGATTAAGAGTGAGCCCGAGGGGCTGATGTTGTACTGTGTGACTGATACTGAGCCCGAGGGGCTGATACTGTTCTGAGTTCTGTGATACTGAGCCCGAGGGACTGATACTGTTCTGAGCGGTTGATATTGAGTCCGAGGGGCTGGTACTGTTTTGAGCTGTGCCCGAGGGGGAACTTTTATGTGCTCATCTTGCATACTTATTTACATTTTTACCTGCTATACTTTGATTTTTGTGCCCGAGGGGCAGATTTTCTGTGCTAATCAGCACTAACTATTTTGAAATAGTTTTCGTAATTATTGAAAAGACAATTTTCAAAAGAGATTTGAACTAAGTCGAAACATTTCTAAAGAGTTTCTCTGATTTTACTGTTTTCTCGGAAATTGTAGCCGGCTTCTGTATAGCCTGTTGGTTGCTTACGTGATTTCTTGCTGCTCAGTTATTATTTACTTTTATTGCTCACTGAGTTGGAGTACTCACTTTACTCCCTGCACCTCGCGTGCAAATGCATCACCCGGTAGCAGGTTGAAGGTATTGTTATTGTAGCTGAGCAGAGTGACCGCCAGCGTTCGCGGCACCGGGTTACTTCCTTGGGTTCTAAACTTCATTCTGTATATTGTTGGCCATGTAGTGGTATTTAGACTTCTCTAGATGCTCGTGACTTGTGACACCCCGGTCGGGCTATGTTGGGTTGTAAATATTGCTAACAAATGTCATTTAGGCGTATTTTGCTATTCATTATGTTTAATTATTTTGAAAGAGGTTATTTGGGTTAGTTGGCTGGCCTTGTCTTCACAAGAGGCGCCATCACGAGCAGTGCGAGTTTCGGGTCGTGACAGAAGTATCAGATAATTTGGCAGTAAATGTCAAGTAGAAATCTGCCCCTCGGGCTCAAAATCAAAATAACAAGTAGAAATCTGCCCCTCGGGCATGATTTTGTTCCTGGTCAGTCATTGTTACCTGACCAAAATGGGTCCTATAGTGCCACTGTTACCTCTTTGTAAAATTTGTTCGCTCTGGTCAGTCATTGTTACCTAACCGCATGGTTTTTATTCCTGGTCAGTCATTGTTACCTGACCAAGATGCGTCCTAGAGTGCCATTGTAACCACTGTTTAAAATGTTTCCGCTTTAGGTGGGTACCCGCACTCACTGTGGGGGTGCAGACTCCGGAGGGGCCCCTTACGGCCCAAGCACTAGATCATAAGGCCTAAAAGCCTGTTCATATCAACATAAGGCATGAAATCCTTCTCACATCACACTCGAGGCCTGAAAGCCTCCTCACATAACACTCAGCCTCCTTAGATCACTCAACATATCCTCACATATGGCCCTCGGCCTCAATCAGTCCAAAACAATCATAAGCCCCTTGGGCAACAGTAAAACAATAGTGCTCAGCTCCAACACCAGTTCAAATATCATTTAAATCTCAACTTTGAGTAAAAATATAGCTGAGTTCATGAAACAGTGTAATTTAATTGGACCGAGTTCAAATAATATTTCAATTAGTAAGGAAATAGCGATGGAAGTTCGCAAAGGATTTCAAATAATCGCCGCAAAGCCCAAGTCATGGTGAAAAACAACAAGTCTTAGTCAAATACGTGGTAAAACATCAACCGGGATGGACCAAGTCACAATTCCCAATAGTTAATGACCCCACGCTCGTCATACAGTGCATGTCTCATCTCAACATAGC
This sequence comes from Nicotiana glauca, assembly GCA_026770625.1. NCBI lineage: Eukaryota > Viridiplantae > Streptophyta > Magnoliopsida > Solanales > Solanaceae > Nicotiana > Nicotiana glauca. The sequence continues at coordinate 55,050 of MU786469.1, forward strand.
ACTATGTTGTGCTAATCCGGGGTTTCAAACCCTCAGGACATCATTTAAAATCATTACTCACCTTAAACCAGCTATTTCTTTAACTCGCGACGCCTTTGCCCCTCGAATTGGCCTTCACGTGCGTCGAATCTATCGAAAATCAGAACGAATATGTCACACTATGCTGTAGGAACAATACCCAATCAAAAATAACTGAAAAACATCAGATTCTCGAAATTTGGCAAAACTCGAGCCCCGGGCCCAATTCTCGAAATTCAGAAAAATTAACATCAACGGATTCCTTATCTCGGCACGAGTTACCAAAATACGACATCAACTCGACCCTCAAATCTTCAAATTTTATTTTGAAATCCCTAGGCCTAAATCCCCAATTTACACCTCAAAAACATGTAATCTAGTCGGATTATTCGATGGTAATTCAATATTATGGAGTAGAAATGATCACAAGTGACTTACCTCAAGATTTCCCATGATTTCTTGCTCAAAAATCGCCCCAAGCCGTGTTCTTTCACCAAAAAAAGGTAAAAAATGAGCAAAAAACGCAGCAGCTTTATTAAGCCTATTCTGGTCGCTAACAGTGCCAATTCTGGTCGCTAAAATGTGCATACCAGATCTGATGCACCAACAATCTTTAATTTCACTAAAAAGGCTCTAACTCCACCATACGAACTCAAAATTCGATGATTCTTATTCCTATGAGTCAAAAATAATAATACGAAGAACTTCCTTCAATCAAAACTCAATTCGGAGCTCGTTTGCTCAGTGCGATATCCATGTCACTCGTTAAACAACTAACAGATGTTTCGCGTCAAAAACCCAATCGCAACTTGATGAAATTAAACCAAACTTTCCATATCGCTCCTATAATTCATTGTTAAAATTTCGGAAGTCTTGAAATCAAATTTTGATCTCTAGAACTAAAAATGGACCTTTGGATCATTACATACTTATGCTCAAAACGGCAAAAATCTTCCAAAAACTCTTCCAAAACTTATTCCAGCCTCATGTGACCCCAACCAAATATGCCAACACACCCTATAGCATCATTAAAACTTTTTCCAGTCAACAAAATACCTCAAACAACATCAAACCCATCAATTCACATCGAATTCAAGCCTAAGTTTTTCGAAAACTTTCGAATCACGCATTTGATCAAAAACCCGACCAAATCACCTCCAAATGATATGAAATTTTGCACACACATCCCAAATCAAATAGCGAAGCTACAGAAACTCTCAGAATTCCATTCCGACCGCTGGATCAAAATCTCACCTATCAACCGGAAATTGCTAAAGTACTATTTCGCCAATTCAAGCCAAATTCCACATCGGATCACTAAAACCAATTCCGATCGCGCTCCTAAGTCATAAATCACCTAATGGAGCTAGCCAAATCATAAAATTTTTTATCTGAGCTCATATACACATAAGTGTGACGACCCGACATGTTGTCACGTGAGTTACTGCCCCGTTTCCCCCATATTATGTTGTTCTATGTCTTAATATCAGTATTTGAGTAGATAGGATATAATTGAATTGGTTTTAGTTGGAAATGAGGCACATAGTCTCTTAGAAGGAATTTTTTTTTGGAAAAGTCAACCGGAAGTTGACTATATAGTTAAAAGGCTCGGATGTGAATTCCGGTGATTTGGTTAGCTTCGGGGGATTATTTGTGATGTAGGAGTATGATCGGAATTGATTTTGGAAGCTCGGTGTAGAATTAGGCTTGAATTGGCGAAGTTTGAATTTTTGGCAAATTTTGGTTGATAGGTGATATTTTGATCCGAGGGTCGGAATGGAATTCCGAGAGTTGCAGTAGCTTCGTTGGGTGATTTTGGATATGTGTGCAAATTTTCAGGTCATTCGGACATCGTTTGGTCGGGTTTTTGATCGAAAGTGCATTTCAGAAGTTCTTGAAGATCATAGGCTTCGATTTGGTAAAATTTGATGATTTTGATGTTAACGATGGTGATTTGATGATTCAGGCAAGTTTGAATAAAGTAATAGATCATATATGTGCTTTTGGTCGAGGTCCCGGGGGCCTCGGGGTGATTTCAGGTGGTTAAACGGATGATTCGGAGTTTGTTGCAGGTCTGGTTTTTATGGCTTCTGGTATTTCCGCATCTGCGGAAAAGGAGCTGCAGAAGCGATTCCGCAGATGTGGCGGGGAGGTCGCAAATGCAGTCCATGAGAGGCTTGGCAACTTTCGCAGAAGCGGAAGGCAATCTGCAAAAGCGAACATCGCAGGAGCGGGTTGTGATCGCAGAAGCGGTCCTGAGGATTTTTGAATTAGACCGCAGAAGCGGTCCCTTTTTGCAGAAGCGGGAGCCGCAGGTGCGGTCTCCCAACCACAGAAGCGGATTTTTGGAGGTTTAATGAATACCGCAAAAGCGGAAATCTAGCCGCAGAAGCGGTCCCGTATAAGCGGAAGCGGGACCGCAGAAGCGAAAATCGGCCTGGGCAGAAGGGTTTTAAAATGGCATTTCATCCGCGACTTGGGGGTTATTTTCCTCCATTGTTGAGCATCTTGGAGAGCTTTGGGCGAGAAATTTCGAGGGTTTTGACTGAGAATCGAATGGAGGTAAGTTCCTTGGCCTAATTATTCAAGTTTATGGTAGAATTTACATGGAAATTGGTGGAAATTCATTGAAAAGGGGGTTAAGCTAGGGCTTGAGTTTTAATATTTCAAATTGGAATTCGATAGGTCATTTGAGCTCGGATTTGGGAGTTCTTTGTATGTATGGACTCGTGGTGAGATGAGGAATCCGGTAATGTAAGTTTTATAATTTTTTGAGAAGCGGGCCTGGGGCTCGGGTTTTGCTAGTTTCGAGATTTTTGCTATGTTTCGATTGTTTTCGATTAAATGTTGTCCCATTGGTATATTGTGATGTATTTGCTCTGTTTTTTGTTAGATTCGACGTGCGTGGAGGCCAATTTGATGGTCAAAGGCATTGCGAGCGAGGAATTTCATCGAATCGAGGTGAGTAATGATTTTAAATGATATCCTGAGGGTTTGAAACTCTGGATTTGCACAATGTAGTGCTATGTTGAGGTGAGACACGCATTGTATGACGGGCGCAGGGTCATTTACTATTGGGGATTGTGACTTGGTCCATCCCGGTTGATGTTTTAACGCGTATTTGGCAAGGACTTGTTGTTTTTCACCATGATTTTGGCTTATTGCCATATTTGGGCTTCGTGCCAATTACTTGAAATCTTTTGTGGGTTTACATCACTATTTTCCTCACTAATTGAAATATTATTTGAACTCATTCCAAATAAATTATACCATTTCATGAACTCAGCTACATTTATACTCAACTTGAGATTTAAATGATATTCATAATGTTGTTTGAGCTGAGCACCATTGTTTTACTGATGCCCAAGGGGCTTATGATTATTTTCTGATTGATTGAGGCCGAGGGCCATATGTGCGGTTATGTTGAGTGATGTGAGGAGGCTTCCAGGCCTCGAGTGTTTTGTGAGGAGGCTTCGAGGCGCGAGTGTTATTTGAGGAGGCTTTCAGGCCTCGAGTGTGATATGTGAAAGCTTTAAGGCCTTATGATATTGCGCTTGGGCTGTAGGAGCCCATCTGGAGTCTGTACACACCCCCAGTGAGCGTAGGGTACCCAGGTGAGTTGGGAGTGGGCCCGAGAGGACCGATGTTGTGTTTTGTGAGTTAGGAGTGGGCCTGAGAGGCCAATGTTGTGTTTTGTGAGTTGGGAGTGAGCCCGAGAGGCTGATTTTGTATGTTGGTGAGTTGGGAGTGAGCCCGTGGGGCTGATACGGTATTGAAAAAATTTGATATTGAGCCCGAGGGGCAAGTTTCTGATTATTCCTTACTTGTTGAAATTAAGTGTCTTCACTGTTTTTAAAAGGGAATCATCTGTTACTTCACAGTTTTATTACGTAACTGATTTTACTACTTGATATAGCGTTGTTTGTGCCTTTATGAGATTTCATGCTTTCAGTCATTATTTATTCTTATTACTCACTGAGTTGGAGTACTCATTGTACTCCCTGCACCTCGTGTGCAGATGCAGGTAATTGTTCACCCAGTAGCGGGTTTTGAGCTGATTGGAGATTTTGCCATCGTAGCTGAGCAAGGTGACCGTCAGCGTTCGTGGCACCGTATCTCTCCCTTTGATTCTAAATTCCATTATGTATATTACTGGTCTTACAATAGTGTTTAGATTCTTTAGATGCTCGTGACTTGCGACACCTCGATTTCGGGCTGAGTTGGGCTGGTTCCCTGTTTTATCATTTCCTTTTGCATTTATGACAATGTACGCTATGGTTTGACTCATTCATGTTAAGTAACTGTTGAAACAGGTTTTGTTAATCTGTTGGTTGGCCTTGTCTTCACGAGAGGCGCCATCACGATCGGGTTGGGATTTTGGGTCGTGACAAGTTGGTATCAGAGCCTAGGTTACTAGGTCTCACGAGTCATGAGCAGGTTTAGTAGAGTCTCGCGGATTGGTACGGAGACGTATGTATTTATCCTCGAGAGGCTGCAGAACCTTTAGGAAAATATCACTTTCTTTGAATTCTTATCGTGTGTACTTGATTCAGCTTGAGATATAACTCTTGAAATTCATTCCATGTCTGTATGCGCACGTGAGCGCTTAGTAGTATATGAGCCTTGATGGCTTGTGATTTCCCCGATCGAGGGAGCGAGATGTAATTTCCGTGAGTTTGATGTTGGGCCAGTCTGGAGGACTTGAGGCCGGATCTTTGCTTATGGCTTGAGCAGCAAGGTGCTAATTTTGTGAGCTGGTGTTATGAACTTATATGTTCAGTATTGTCCCTAATTGTGGGAATGGAGGTTGGATAGCTACGTAAGGAGTATGTTGGTACTGTGTAATGTTTCTATATGACTTGGTAATGACGAAGAAGTCTGCAGGATAGTAGATGGACTGTTAAGTGATTCGATTCCTATTGTGGCTTGATGTGTAGTCCGAATTATGGGCACGTGAAGAATATTTTCGTATCTCCTAGTTGAGAAGTGAAGTACATTACGTGTGGTGATATGAGTTCAGACTCAAGAAGACTAAATGGTTGTGTTATGTGTATGATGGTGGAAGGGGTGCTGAAATACTAAATTGAGGCGAAGCAGGTGGGATATCTCCTGCGGAGTGTTCTTAAGTGGTATGATCCTTATGTGTATATTAAAAGATCTTATGTGTAATTGAAGGGTACGTGTTGAAATTTAAAAATTCGGGTCACTTAAGAGGGTGGACTCAACTGATGTGGGGATGAATGCGAGGTTTGTAGAGGATTTCAGTATCCGAGGATCTGTGTTTTCATAAACTAATAGATGATTTGAGTTTAATCTCACTATAATATGGTGGCATCATTAGATTAGAAGTATTGAGTTATTAAATGTGTCCTGATAGATGGCTTCGAGCCAAGTTGGGGAGGTTGCTGTTGATTAGATGATTGCACGGTTATGTGCTATGTTGGTTCCTTTTCGGGGTATGCTGGCGGATCAGTTCGGGTTGCAGAAATTGAGCCGAGGATGGCACTAGTAAAGAAAAAGTTTGACGAAGGTTACATGGTGCTTCGTATGTGTGAGAAAATAATAGGATGTCTTGAGCTGTTGCTGATAAAGAATGCTCAGTGTATAGAGAAGGAAGATGTTCGTTTGTATCAGAATGAGATCATGTCCTGCGGGGTCGGGGTGCTAAGGAGGCACGGATGGTTATGTCTGTTTGATCAGGTAAATTGCGGTTGAATAAGAGTAAATGTCTTGCGAGAATGGTTCTAATGGGTTCAAGAGTCTGCGTACGTCAATTGAGAGTTCTAATGTTGCATATGGGGTTAGGAACTGAGTTTCGTTAGGAGATGTCAAGACTTGTGGTATCCTATGTTAATTATGGTAATCTATGTATCCGCATCAAGAAGGTAAATGAAACAGAGTTAGATTCAGAGAGTTCTTCTAGGTAAGGTATTCAAGGATGTGGTGTTTTTGGAAACATTTGAGAGAGTAGTCAACGGGGTGTGGCTCCTATCAGTATGGTCTTATGCTTGGATCTTGTGCGGTAAGCCTGGATTGAGAAATTGAGGTACTACAGCAAGGGAAAATATCAAGTTGATAATGAGTCAGAAGGGAAAAATTTGGTAGGCGGAATAGCCGGATGGTAGACCGAACCGGAATGGTAAAGATATGATTAATTCTTTGTATGTGTTCGAGGCAATGAGTTCGTAGGGGCATTTTGCAGCAATGCTCTTGGGTTTTGACGGCTTGCTCAGCTTGGGTTAGACAGACGGATTCAGTCCTGGCAGTTTAGCTTGTACAAATGGAGTTGGCAGAGATGTTCTTGTTGGGTTTTACCGTGGTTTGAAGATGAGTATATTTTCTATGAGCATGCAAATCATGGAGTGTGTAATGATTTTTCTTCTAAATAGGATCAATGGAAGTTCTTGACTAGTTGAGTGCGTCGATGTCTGCGGCGCGAAAGGGAGATAAAAGTTCTCATATTATCCTAGTGTGGTATGGTATATGCGATATGTTGTAGGAGATTGGGATTTGTGTGTGTAAGGTTCGGTTCAGTTCGGAATGGAAAGTCATTACATGCTTAAGCAGCACGGGCAGCTGCAGGTGATTTAAGAATCGATCTTCAGAGGATTAGGGTGAATGATCCTCATATGACTAAGGAAAATGGTGTTGCTAATCATAGTGATTTGACAAGGGTATATGTTTCAGAAAAAGGGCAATGTGATTAAGTTGGTGGAACTTCGGTAGTGTTGCGGCACTTTCTTGCTAGATCGACTGCTGATATCTGAGTGTGTTTAATGGCACAGGAGAATTTTAGAATATCTTCGAAGAATGACTGTGAGTTCTCATGTTTAGGCTATGTAGTGGTTGTGGATAGTGTGTATTGGTACCGTTAGCGGCTATTGGGATTGGAGGCCCGAGCGGGTCCTTCTTTGTTGGTATGTTAGATTTTGTATATGATGCTGAGCTATAGACTGGTTGTTGCAATGTGGGTTGTTCTATACTATCGTGCTATGGGGTATGTCGAAAAAGGCCACAGGTTGCGTGGCGAGGTGCATCAGACTATCTTCTAGCTGAATGGTTGTGTTCCAAAGACCAGCGGACAGCTGGGAAGGGTTACTTTCCTTAATCGGCCCCTTGTGACGGATGTCAGTATAGAGGTTTCTACCATTGATTCAGTTCCGGTATTGAGGGACTTTTCTTTGGATGCGTTCCTTGTGGCCGGGCAAGTCGCTGGGCGAGATTGTGGATTTCGGTATTGATTTGGTATCGGGCACCGTATCGTATGGCTCCAGCAGGAGTTATAAAAAGTGGAAGGAGCAGCTTCAGGCTTCTTGGCATTGAGTTCGTTGGCAGACCAATGTGGTTATGTATTCAGATTGAGATGGCCTGGTTGGCCCTGATATGTATTGTTGTGGTATAGGTTTAATTTCTCGTTATTGAGCTTGTTAGTGATCTGGGGAGATCTATGAGATGCTTTTTCGGTGCTATGAGGCGTTATGATTTTTGGATTGTGCTTGAGTTTTGTAGCTTATAATGCTATATGTAGATATTGTTATGCACTCGGTATTTTGTTATAATGAGCAAATTTTGCTCGATGTGCATCTCCCTATGTGAGGTATTTGTGTGGATCAGGTGGCACGCCGCCATGGGTATGTTATCAGGATCGGGTTGCACGCCGCAACAGTGTGATGTTGAGAATAGTTTTCCATATGTTACTTGGTATGTCTTGCTTCACCATGGGGTGATGGATTGCTTGGTTTCAGACATCAATCCGTGCGTGGCTGTCTATTTTGAGTATAGCAACTTGAGGTGCTTCATGTGTAACAGTTTTGGGATAAGATCGTGCATTATAGCGAAGCTACGTGGAGATTAGACCCTTCGGGGTAGATTCAGGTATTCTATTTCTATGATGTGGGACGGGGTCCCAGCCTTGTGTTATGATGGTACTGAGGAGTTTGAGTTACAGCTCTTTCGTTGAGTCATTTGTCATGATTTGAGTATGTTCAGACCGCCCATCATTGGTGCGTGGATTATGCAAGTTGTGGCTTAGGCCTGTGATGAGTTGTCATATCACTTGAGTGGTGAATTGAATTCGAGGTGATCGTTGGAGTCCTTAATGGACACGAATAGATTTGATTACATCTTGTTGGAAGAATAATATCGAGGTTCAAGTTTATTCTAAATATTGACGCGAGGTTCTGATTTTGAGTATGATTTCGGAAATCCGCTGTGGTATTAGTCAAAAGGGAAGTGGTCTCATGAGTGGTCGATCTGAGGAATGGTTACGGTTTGCTGTGTGTTTCGTTATGATTGATAGCAAATGAAGTGTTGGAATGGAGCTTTAGCTATTGATAGGTTTCTATCGGTATATGGTTGTTGTGGACAACTGCTGTGAATAGAAGTTATCGTTTCAGGTGTTGGATTATTTGGTATATCATGTGATTTCATTTGAGGATGCGAGTATGGGTTATTACAGCTAGTTCGGGACTATTCAAAGTATATGTGCGAGGTTTGATCGTATTGATGGTTTCAGAAGTGAAAAAGTAGTTCTGTGAATTATAGGCTAGACTGGATTGGGTAATTTCATCCATGTCATGTTGCCGTGCCTATAATAGATAGGGTGACGAGGGATCACCCTGGGTATATGCTTGGTAAGGTCATTTAGCTATTGTTTAGCTTCTAGGACAACTCTGGGTACGCTCGAGGACGAGCGTTTGTTTAAGTTAGGGAGGATGTGATGACCCGGCCTGTTGTCACGTGAGTTACCGCCCCGTTTTCCCCATATTATGTTGTTCTATGTCTCAATATCAGTATTTGAGTTCATCGGATAGAATTGAATTGGTTTTAGTTGGAAATGAGGCACATAGTCTCTTAGAAGGAAGCTTGTATTGGAAAAGTCAACCGGAAGTTGACAATATAGTTAGAAGGCTCGGATGTGAATTCTGGTGATTTGGTTAGCTTCGGGGGATGATTTTTGACGTAGGAGTACGATCAGAATTGATTTTGGAAGCTCAGTGTAGAATTAGGCTTGAATTGGCGAAGTTTGAATTTTTGGCGAATTCCGGTTGATAGGTGAGATTTTGATCTGAGGGTCGGAATGGAATTCTGAGAGTTGCAGTAGCTTCGTTGGGTTATTTTGGATATGTGTGAAAATTTTCAGGTTATTCGGACATCGTTTGGTCGGGTTTTTGATCGAAAGTGCATTTCGAAAGTTCTTGAAGAACTTAGGCTTCGATTTGGTAAAATTTGATGATTTTGATGTTAACGATGGTGATTTGATGATTCGAGCAAGTTTGAATAAAGTAATAGATCATATCTGTGCTTTTGGTCGAGGTC
>MU786469.1:80069-95907 GCA_026770625.1 Nicotiana glauca
TTTTCCCTTACCACCAAATATTTTTTTCAAAGAAAATGCCATATTAATTACAATTATGCAAACTAAAACACACAAAAATATATTCTTAAAACTTAAGAGTTGGAACGAGTTTACCGAATTGCCGAACAACTTCTTGAAAATTGAAATTCGTTGAAGATTTGAAGACTTGAAGACTTCAATTCACCAACTTCACATTTTTTCACGAAATTTCAACAATAAAATAAGCAATTCTAGTAGAGAGATTGAGAGAGATTGAGAGATATTGATGAATTGGTGAGTAAAAATGAAAGAATTAGGAGGTATTTATAGTTGAGAAATGGGATAAAGTGTAATTATATAAAGTTTGGGGTTAAAATAATGTTTGGGGGCCAAATGGTTATTTTATAAAATACCAAACGGTCAAAAAACAGCCCCAAATGACTAATTTTTAAATATGGCCGTTGGGCTATTTTTTTTTAAATTATAACCGTTAGGCCCGCTAGGCCCGCCAGCCGGTCCTGGGCTAAACGGTCCCGGGCTCGTGGGCCTACTATTGAAGACCAATCCGCCTCGGACTTTAAGAGACTGTTAGGACCGGCCCACCAGGATCGACCCACCATGCCCGTTAGGACCGCGGGCCCGGCCCGGCCCACAGTGCAGCATTACCCGGAGGGTCCGTAGAAAAATATGGGACTCGGGCATGTACCCGGAGTCGGAATCCGAGGTATAGAACCCGAGTAAATGATTTTTACTGTTAAATTATTTTTCTGTCATTATTAAGGAAAATGGAAATGAAAATTGATTAAAAGACTATGGTATCGGGCTCGTATTTTTGTTCCGATATCCAGTACAGGTCTTAAATATGTGTAAAGCACTTCCTGTGAATTTTGGTCGAAATCGGACGTCATTTGACGTGTTTCGGACCTATTTATCTAAATTTAGAAATTTAAGAAGTTTGAAATGAAAATGATGATTTTGAGGCTTGATTCATTGATTGTGATGTTGTTTTGGTGATTTGATCGCTCGAGTAAGTTCGTGGGATGTTGTTAAGTTAGTGTGTGTGTTTGGTTGGGAGCCCCGAGGGCTCGGGAGTGATTCGGGGGTGGTTCGGAGCGTTTTTGGCCTTAGGAAGTGTTGCAGAAATCTGATTGTTGTTGCCCAGTTATTTGCTCTATGCAATCTCATAGTCTTTCCTGCGATCGCATAGAGTAAAATTTTCTAGAGCATAGTTGTTCTATGCGAACGCATTCCCACCTTTAGCGTTCGTAGTGTAAGCCTCAGATGCCAGAAATTTCCCCTATGCGAACGCATTTGTTCAATCGCGATCGCAGTGGCCATTTTGCCCTTCTCTAAGCGATCGCATTTCCTTCTCCGCGATCGCATAGACCAATTTTGCCCATTTATATTTTTAATTTCCAGAACAGTAGCAGCACAGGATTTTCCTCATTTTTCCACACGAGCTCTTCTCCCTAACACCCCATAGACGATTTCGAAGAGCGTTTTCCTCCATAGCTTCTTAGGTAAGTGTTCTTAACTTCGTTCTCTCTTAATTTCTTCATCTAATCACTAATTTCCTAGCCCTAAATCATAAATTCAAAGTAGAAATTAGGGGTTTTGGGTAGAGTTAGGGTTTTGGGAATCTTGGGTGATTCAACCTCAATTTGGGGTCGAATCTTAAAATAAATTATATATTTGAACTCGTGGGGTTATGGGTGACTAGGTTTTGGTCCGAGCCTTCATGTTTGGACCATGTGGGCCCGGTGTCGAATTTTGGTATTTTTGGAAAGATGCTAGGAAATTCATTTCTAGGCTATGGGATTATGTTCTTGAACCTTTATTGATAATATTGAATTAATTATGCCTAGATATCATTGTTTCGGTGTCGGATTGTAGAGGAAAAGCGGTCGTTATGGATTGATTTGGCCGTGGAAGTTGAGGTAAGCGTTTGATCTAACTTTGGCTTGAGGGAATAGGATTAGAGTGTTATTAATTGCTAATTGCTAAATGATCGAGTACGGTGTATAGGCATGGTGACGAGTATCTATACACCGGTGTCTAGCATGACCGTGGGTCTTTGTTTGTGCTTATTTTGGTATATTTTGGAACTCTTCCAGACTAAATTAATGATTTCTACATAATGTGAAGAGTATGAGGATTAATTGTGAATTGTGAATTCTTTGGAGCGTTGGCTCGAACGATAAAAATACTATTCAGTAAGAAATGAAAGAAATGAAAAGAGATATGATTAATCCCTTGCCGGGATGGTTTGAGTATATTGATTATTCTCCCTTGCCGGGATGTGAAAGTTGTTATTGTTGCTCCATTTGCCGGGATTTAGCTGTTTAATTGTGTTTTTCCTTGCCGGGACATTTCTTATTATTTGCTTATTCGTTCGCCCGTTTGGTTGTGATTGCTGTTTGGGTGAGGAAGAGTGATAATGCACGAATGGTCATTCCGTGCCATGTTTTGATTATATTTGCACGAAGGGTCATTCCGTGCCATATTTTGATTATATTTGCACGAAGGGTCATTCCGTGCCATGTTTTGATTATTTATGCACGAAGAGACATTCCGCGCTCTGATTTGATGATAATTGCACGAAGGATCATTCCGTGCCATGAAATGAGAGTTATGTGAGGGAAAGCACGAAGGGTGATGCCATGCATTTTATTTGATTGCCTTGGTGATAATGAGAGTAAAAGCACGAAGGTTGATACCGTGCAACTGTTGATTTTCCTACTTTTGTTAATTATTATTATTTCCCTATTTCTTACTTAAGTTGTTGACTTTATATTTGGATTGTACTCCCCCATAGCACACTTCCCTCCCTTTTTAATTGTTTAATTTCGGTATTCTTTCCTTGTATTGCATATATATATATATATATATATATATATATATATATATATATNNNNGTCTAGCCTCGTCACTATTTCACCAGGGTTAGGCCAGGCACTTACCAGCACATGGGGTTGGTTGTGCTAATGCTACATTTATGTGCTTTTTGCACAGATCATGGTACCAGAGCAACTTTTGGACCACAGCAGTAGTATACTGATCGGGAGCTGACTTCAGTCCAGGGACTTACGAGGTAGCCTAGCTGGCGTTCGCAGGCTGGAGTCCCTTTCAATATTTTCAGTTTGTTTTCATTGTACCGAGACATTATGTATTTTCTATTTAGACTTGTTTGTAGCACTCATTAGTGGTTCGTGAGATAGCGACTCCAGTCTTGGGTTGTGAAATATTAAACTTCCGCATATTTGGGTTTTCAGCTATTTATGTTTTTAAAAGACTTCTGCATTCATTTAAAGACTTGTTTTTTTATTATTATTGTGTTGTTATCCGAAGATGGTTAAATGTTTGGCTTGCCTAGCTTCAACAGTAGGCGCCATCACGACTCCTGATGGTGGGAAATCCGGGTCGTGACAAATCCAATCCTAGTTATTTCTTTCAACTTTAAGCTTTCGAAATGAGAATTCTCTTTCCAAATCAACTCTGAACTTCCTGAAATCTAATTCCGACCATGCGTACATGTCATAATAGCTGAAAAGAAGCTGCTCATGGCCTCAAACTGCTGAATGACGCGCTAGAGCTCAAAACAACTGGTCGGGTCATTACATTCTCTCCCACTTAAATATACGTTCGTCCTCGAACGTGCCGAGAACTACACTGGAGCACTCTGAAATTATTGTTTAACTTCTCATGCACCTTCCTGTGCTACCACAACTCAGTTGAGCACATCAGCTCGATCAATCCTGACGATATTCCCTTTTATTCAAGCAAATAATCCCTAGAGCCTAATTCCAACATCCAGAACTCTATGCCGGACCTGTTTCCATCATATGCTCACCATAACAATGACTACACGCAGTACCAAAATGTGACTGCGTACCTTAGCTGAATTCACACCTTTTCACCATTTTATTCATAGGACCACAATAACATTCTCTGATCATATAAATCGAAATTCCACGAATCTGGTGCTCCCATTGCACCCTATGACATACACAGGTCTTACTCTAACCTTTACAATACTGCCACGACGGAAAAGATGTGTAGAAATTCATAATCAACTGCCGAGTCAACCAATCGTTGAGTCTATACTTCCGACAAGAAACATTACCTCATTCTAAACCAAATAATGATCTTTGCTCCTTAATATATTTCACGTAATCAAATTGTACTAATCCTAAATCCAACAATCTCGTCTCACCCAGTACTAACTGCTTAGGTAATAAGCCACCCCGATATGACCAAAAGTCTCATATGATTCCACGATGTGCCAATAGGCTACCGATTAGAATGCGATATAAAAAGGAAAATGATCTCTGAAAAGGAATTTCAATTACCCCGCTCGCGAATCATACATGCGACGCAGGCGTACAGCTAATATGATCTTCCTTCGGAAAATAGGAAACAAAAAACAATAAATAGATACGGGGAACTGTACTGAACATCACACTGTTGAGGCGTGCAACCCGATCTGAGCAATCATAACCATGGAGCCGTGCCACCCAATCCACACAACATAACCATGGCGGCATGGCACCCGATCCAAATAACATACCTATGGCAGCGTGCCACTCGATCCACACATAAAACTCATGCAAGGAGATATACATCGAGCTAATTTGCCCATTACAGCAAGATACTGAATATCGGTCACAAGCACGCTAGGTGCATAATACCATTTCCCTGGGGAGACATTTAATGCTATAATCCACAAACTCAAGCACAACTGAGGTGCGATATTGTCACGACCCTAGTTCACCGACTGTGAACATGTCATGATGGCACCTAGTCCCCACGACCAGGTAAGCCTAATATTGTGGAAAAATAAAGGAAAACAAATTAAATAACTAAAAGAAGCTGTACTGAATGCCGCTCGGCATGTACAACTCACTAACATAAGTTCAAAACAATTCCCAAAACCCGGAAACTCACGGAAAACATAGGCTAAAGAAATGTATAGTAAGGGATCCAAACTCCAGAATATCTAACAACCGGAAGAAAGAAAAAAAGCTAAGTACTAAAGATAGAGTAAGAGGGAGACTCGTCAGTCTGCGGATGCAGCAGAACTACCTCGAAGTCTCCGTAGTCCTCCTGCCTCACTGGTAGTGCACCTGAGTAGAGGTACCTGAGTGATCTGCACATGAAAAATATGCGCAGGAAGAGCATGAGTACACCACAGCGGTACTCAGTGAGTGCCAAGCCTAACCTCGGGTGGGTAGTGACGAGGAAGGTCAGGGCCCTACTGAGATAAAACAAAATAAATAATAAGATAACAGAAGCAGTTTAAATAAAGTCTACAGCAAGAATCTAACCCAGAAAAATAAGGAAGAACAGTAAGAGAAAGCAAATGTAACAATACAAGGAATACTGCTCTCAACAAGGAATAATAGTCGGGGATCTATTGGTATCCTCATCATATACACCTGGGATCTCTTGGTATCCCAAGGATCTCTTGGTATCCTCATCATATACACTGGGGATCTCTTGATATCCCGAGGATCTCTTGGTATCCACAATAAGTAAGCCGGGGATCTCTTGGTATCCCAATATATAGAACTACATGTGCCGGGGATCTCTTGGTATCCCGCACCCTCAACCCAGAATATATCACATACAGGAGGATCTCCCGAGAAGTCGTCTCGTAGTCCCAAATTAAACCCACAACAACAACAACTCAAAGTCTCAGAACAAATGCTAAAATCAGTTCAAGAAATAGAAATTTCTAACCTACATGCTTCACATAATATAAATAGTACAGATAAACAATTAAGCAAACAAGTCAGCTAAACATGCTTCTCTAAGCTAGCATAGGTTTAAACTTACAGTCTGAAATGAACAAGTAAACATGAAATCTCAATTTAAATACTTCAAGTAGAAACGGGTGTACGACAATTAGCTCAAGTATGCGCTTGTCACCTCACGTACGAGGCATTCAAATATTCAAAGATCATGTCCTAAGGGGAAAGGTCCCCCACACAAGGTTAGACAAGCCACTTACCTCGAACCAGCTCAATATCACTAGAAACCGTGCCTTTGCCACGAGTACCCGACTCCAAATGGCCCAAATCTATTCAATTCAATTACACATCATAAATAATATTACAAATAACTAATTCCACTATCAAAATTAAAGCTAGGGCGTGAAAATAGTTAAAATGACCAAAACGCCCCTCCAGCCAATGTCTCGGAATCAAAAAATTTTCACATTTTCAGAACCCTCGTACTCTCACGAGTCTAACCATATAGAAATCTCCCAAATCGGAGGTAAATGCCTCCTTAAAACCCAATAGTTTGATCTATGAAGTTTTACCCCAAATTACCAAGTTTTTGATCCTAAATTCGAATTCCAATGATGTATTTAGCTATATAATGATGAAATATAATGAAAAGGGATCAAAGAAGCATTACCCAATGATTTTCTCTTCAAAACACACTTGAAATTGCCTTCTCCCGTGCCCTCAATCGATTTTCAAACTTATGAAATTAAACCCTCAAAATTGATATTTCTGAACAGTCATTTCCGCTTCTGCGGACAAGGGACCGCTTCTGCGGACCACGAGCCGCTTCTGCGGTTCTTCATTAAAGTCAAGATTTCTGCTTCTGCGATCTTAAACCGCACATGCGATTTCCGCTTATGCGGATCCATTACCGCCTCCGCGATTTCAAACAGAATTCCAAGGACCGCATCTGCGACTACTATCTCGGACGTGCGTAACCGCTTCTGCGGTTAAACACCCGAAATCATCCCGAGGCCCCCGGGACCTCAACCAAAAGCACCAATACCTCCTAATACCTTATTCAAACTTGTACCAATCCTTAAACCACCTAAAACAACGCCGGAAACACGAATAAGCGAAAGTTCAATCCTAAGAACTTCAAATTCCAACCAAACACACTTTAGATAAAAAACCTAACCAAACCTCGCCCGAATGAACTGAAATTTTACACACACATCCCAAATGACATGACGGAGCTACTACAATTTCCAGAATTCAAATCCGACCCTCAGATGAAAAACTCATTATCGAACCGGAAACTTCAAAAATTCAAACTTCGGCATTTCAAGCCTAAATGAGCTACGAACCTCCAAAATACATTCCGAACACGCTCCCAACCCCGAAATCACCTAACAGAGCTGACGGAACTATCGGATTTCCATTTCGCAGTCGTTTTAACACTATTCCGGTTACAGACGATTTTTTAACTCTTTAGCTCTCATGTAGGGACTAAGTGTCCCAAAACACTTCGAATCCTAACACCGAACATCCCGGCAAACCAAAATAGCAGAAATGAACTTAGGGGAAGAAGTTAATGGGGGATCAGGGCGTAAATTCCAAAAATGACCAGCCAAGTCGTTACATCCTCCTACACTTAAACATTCGTTCGTCCTCGAACGAGCATAGAGAACATACCTAGGGTAGTAAAGAGATGAGGGTACTGGCTGCGCATATCTTGCTCGGTCTACCAAGTCTCCTCCTCGGCCGGTTGATCCCGCCACTGGACCTTCACTGAAGCAATGTTCTTTGACCTCAAATTTCTAATCTGCTTGTCCAAAATAGCCACTGGCTCCTCAACATAGGATAAATCGTTGTCCAACTGGACTGAACTGAAATCCAACACGTGCAACGGATCCCCGTGATACCTTCGGAGCATCGAAACATGAAATACCGGGTGCACTTCGGCCAAGCTGGGAGGTAAGGCAAGCTCATAAGCAACCTCCTCAACTCGCCTCAAGATCTCGAAAGGGCCAATAAACCTCGAACTCAGCTTTCCTTTCTTTCCAAACCTCAGGACGCCTTCCATAGGCGAGACCCGAAGCAGAACCCGCTCGCCAACCATATATGAAACATCATGAACCTTCTTGTCCGCGTAACTCTTCTGTCTGGACTGGGTTGCACGGAGTCTATCCTGAATCACCTTAACCTTCTCTATTGCATCCTGGACCATCTATGTGCCCAATAGTCTGGCCTCACCCGGCTCAAACCAACCCACCGGAGATCTATACCTCCTACCATATAAAGCCTCATACGGCGCCATCTGAATGCTGGACTGATAACTGTTATTATAAGAAAACTCCACCAATGGCAGGAAATGATCCCATGACCCTCCAAACTCAATCACGCACGCACGGAGCATATCCTCCAGAATCTAAATAGTGCGCTCGAACTGTCCGTCCGTCTGTGGGTGAAAGGTCGTGCTCAACTCCACCCGAGTGCCTAACTCATGCTGCACGGCTCTCCAGAACCGCAATGTAAACTGAGTACCTCTGTCTGAGATGATAGAAACTGGAATACCATGCAAAGGATGATCTCCCTAATATAAATCTTTGCCAACCGTTTCGATGAATAAGTGGTACACATAGGAATGAAATGAGCGGACTTGGTCAGCCGATCCACAATGACCCAAATGGAATCAAACTTCTTCAAGGTCCGTGGGAGTCCGGATACAAAGTCCATGGTGATACGCTCCCACTTCTACTCCAATCTCTATCTGCTGAAGCAGCCCACCCGGATGCTGGTGTTCATACTTCACCTGCTGGCAGTTGAGGCATCTAGACACATAATCAACTATATCCTTCTTCATCCGCCTCCACCAATAGTGTTGTCTCAAGTCCTGATATATCTTTGCTGCACCCGGATGGATGGAATACTGCAAACTATGGGCCACTGCTAGAATCAACTCTCGAAGACCATCAACATTGGGCACACAAATCCAGCCCTGCATCGTCAATACTCCATCACCCCCGATGGTCACATCTCTGGCATCCCCACGCTGGACCCTGTCCTGAAGGACAAGCAAATGAGGGTGGTTATATTGCCGCTCCCTGATATGATCAAATAGGGAAGACCGAGAAACCACACAGCCTAGAACCCGACTGGGCTCCGAAAGGTCCAATCTCACAAACAGACTGGCTAAGGCCTGAACAACCATCGCCATAGGCCTCTCTGAAGCTGGTAAATATGCCAAACTCCCCAAACTCTCGGCCCGAAGACTCAAGGAATCGGCTACCACATCGGCCTTGCCCGGGTGATAAAGAATAGTAATATTATAATCCTTTAACAACTCTAACCATCTCCCCGGACGCATATTCAGGTCCTTCTTCTTAAGCAAGTGCTCTAAACTCCGATGGTCAGTATAGATCTCACAAAGCACCCCCTACAAATAATGACGCCAGATGTTCAAGGCATGAACAATAGCAGTTAACTCAAGATCGTGGACAGGTTAATTTTTTTCGTGTATCTTCAACTGTCTAGACGTGTAGGCAATCACCCTACCGTCCTGCATTAACACCGCTCCAAGTCCAACCGGTGAGGTATCACAATAAACTGTATAAGACCCCGAACCTGTAGGCAGCATCAAGATTAGAGCTGAAGTCAAAGTTGTCTTGAGCTTCTGACAGCTCGCCTCACACTCCTCTGTCCACTGAAATGGGGCACCCTTCTGGGTCAATCTAGTCATAGGGGCATCAATCGAAGAAAATCCCTCCACGAAGCGACGGTAATAACCCGCCAAGCCAAGGAAACTGCGAATCTCTGTAGCTGAGGAGGGCCTGGGCCAACTCTACACAGCCTCCACCTTCTTCGGATCTACCCGAAAGCCCTCACTCGATACCATGTGGCCTAGGAATGCCACGGAACTCAACCAAAACTCACATTTTGAAAACTTTGCATATAATTTTTTCTCCCTCAAGGTCTGAAGCACTATCCTCAGGTGCTGCTCATGATCTTCCCGACTCTAGGAATACACTTGAATGTCATCAATAAAAATAATAACGAATGGGTCAAGATATCGCCTGAATATACTATGCATCAAATGCATAAAAGCTGGGGCATTGATCAACCCAAATGACATAACCAGGAACTCGTAATGACCATATCGAGTCCTGAAGGCAGTCTTCGGGATATCTGGCTCCCGAATCTTCAGCTGATGGTAACCTGAGCACAAATCAATCTTGGAAAACACCTGTGCGCCCTGAAGATGGTCAAACAGATCATCAATACGAGGTAAAGGATAATGATTCTTCACTATAACTTTGTTCAGCTGGCGATAATCAATGCACATACACATAGAACCATCCTTCTTCTTCACAAACAAGACAGGAGCACCCCACGGCGAAACACTGGGTCGAATAAAACCCTTACCCAACAATTTCTGCAAATTGATCCTTCAACTCCTTCAATTTAGGCGGAGCCATGCGATACGGAGGAATGGAAATGGGTTGAGTGCCCGATAATAGATCAATGCCAAAATCAATGTCTCTATTGGTCGGCATCCCCGGAAGGTCAGCTGGAAACACGTCGGGAAAAAAAAAATCCCGTACCACTGGGATTGAATCAACAGAAGGGGTATCAACACTGACATCTCTCACATAAGCTAAAGACGCGGCACACCCCTTCTCAACCATACGCTGAGCTTTAAGGAAAGAGATAACTCTACTGGGAGTGTGATCTAAAGTACCACTCCACTCAATATGTGGAACACCTGGCATAGCTAGCGTCACAGTCTTGGCATGACAATCAAGAATAGCATGATGGGGCGACAACCCAATCGAGGTTAGGCTTGGCACTTACTGAGTACCGCTGTGGTGTACTCATGCCCTTCCTGTGCATGTTTTTCATGTGCAGATCACTCAGGTACCTCTACTCAGGCGCACTATCAGTGACGCAGGAGGACTACAGAGACTTTGAGGTAGATCTGCTGCATCCGCAGATCGACGAGTCTCCCTCTTACTCTATCTTTAGTACTTAGATTTTTTTCTTTCTTCCGGTTGTTAGATATTCTGGAGTTTGGAGACCAGAGCAAATCTATTGTTACTCGGTATGGTTGACTTTGATATTAAGGCAATTGGAATGAAAATAACAATAACTGGAGCAACAACAACAATCAAGGCGGGTGGAACAACAACAGGAACCAAGGCAACCGGGGCAAGGCTTTCAAAAGCCCCCAATGTACCAACAACCGAGTAATCCACTCCCTTTCCCTTCTCAAGGTCCTATATTCTTCTGGAAGTGATATGGGACGAATTGAAAATATGTTCGAGCAAATGATGGAAAAGAACAAAGATTCTGATGCTCAATTGGCTTCTCATAATACATCTATCCGGAACTTGGAGGTGCAATTGGGCTAAATTTCTCAAGCTTTGAACACTCGCCCCAAGGGTGCTCTACCAAGTGACACGGTAGTAAACCCGAAGGGTGGGAACAACAATCATGTGATGGCAGCTACAACAAGAAGTGGGAGAGGCGGTGATGTGAATGCCTCAAGAGGAAAGCATGTTGTGGATGATGATGTTGAGTTGCGGGATGATGATGTACCTTTGATTGTTGAACTGGTTGTTGCCCCATCATGTTATTCTTGATTGTCATGCCAAGACCGTGACGCTGGCTATGCCAGGTGTTCCACGTATTTAGTGGAGTGGTACTTTAGATCACACTGTTTCGGTTATAGATATACGATCCAAATCTCAAGAGCCATCCTGCTCATATAACATCATCTCTACGCGTAACCTCAACATATAAGAAATTCACCAATACATCTCACAACTCACACGGCACAATGCATCACTACATAAAACTGCTGACAACGAAATAACACCCCGACTCCCTTCCATAAGGAGAGCATATTGCAGAGATGAACACATCTGGCCTGATATAAGGCCCCTGTTCATATTTAAATCAATCAACAGACCTCATGTCGATCTTGATCGCACCAAGTAGCTAATAACATTTCAAAGGTCCATAATAACTCCCTTTTTCTCATAACACATAAGTACAACCCTCGTAACCGGAGCGAACCTCCACCGTCCATAACCCAATAAACAGAGTGCCCTCCAGGCATAAATTCTCAAATTAATGATATTACCACAATCCTCATACTTGGTTTAGATCTTAAATCAATCGAGTGACTACATGCCACACTTATACAATCTTCCTATGGGACACGCTCCCACAACCTTTCGAAACACATAACAGGTCCGCACGTCCAAACCACCGGCTGCACTAACGCTGAAAAGCGATCAAGAATCCTTAACTAGGATGCAAAGCCTTTTTCATAAAACACCAATCTCAGGTGATACTGACGATAATACCAACTCACTTTAAACATCGAAACTTCTTTCCTGCTCATTCGAGCTCGTGACATCCTTAACAACACCGACTGCAACTTGATCCTCACTTCAAAGTCCATACCACTCGCTGCTCCCTTCATGCCAACGTGCAATAAAACACAATTTTCATCATAACTCCGGAACCACTAATAGGTTAACACTTCATCATATAAAAACTTTTTACTTAACTCACTTCAGGAGATTCATAGTATCACATAGGCAAATTCTCATAACCGTAGAATAAACAAATCTCTAAGTAGTATTCTAAGCCATCATAGCCCTTCCGGCATCCGCCTACACATAACAGGCTATACAGAAGAATGCTCCTGAACAACATTAATTACAGCGGCCAACAAGCCTTACACGTACCGCCACAAATCGCATGCATAACTTGATCACGCTGAAGGAACTGACCTCTACCACTAATATGCCAACTCAACTGTGGTTGACAAATATATCGTCTCTCGATTTACCCCGATTGCCTTAGTAATAAAAATAACTCCTTTCAACACATAACGAACTCCATCCGCACTCACCCCGAGTGACCTGAAACCGCGAGACCATGCTGTCTCAAAACCAATGAACCATTTCATACCTTCCTTGTGCGCACATTCGCACCCTCAACTGATATGCCCATTCTACTAATCCTTTTACGAATCCGAAGTCCTTTCTCATCTTTCTCTCAAGTGCTACACTGCAAGTCAAAACATCATAGAACATTCTGGGCCTCCACTCATAAGCTGCTGCAAAAGCTTGATTCTTAACTGTACTTGTAGGCTCGAAATCATTAGGCACCATACTTTACTTCTTATTTTTTAATCCATTAAGATCGTTGCTAAGAGCCACCCGCTCTGACTTGGTCCCTAATATAATCAATTGTAAGAATCTTCTAGCACAAGAATACACTCTCGACGAAGCACCCGGCGTAATCAATTACCTTAAAACCCGCTTATATACAAGGCATAAATCCTAAATCCTTTCCCAAGTTTAAACATGAGCCAATAGGGCCAACCATAGCACCCTTACCAATTCCTTTTCTGAAATCACCACATATGTTCTTTTTCCGTAGCTGAAATAACCCAAAAATATGCTAACAACCAGAAAACCTCATAAGTGGGTAACCATGCAACCCAATCATAAGTGGTGGGACTCTCCCACTTTGCTTGAAGCCACTATTACCCAACTCTGGATCTCACCGGGATTCCTTATCTCTTATTGATATAGCTTTGTGCAATCAACCGCCTAAGTTCTCAGATTCTTTATGTAAAACCCCTTTTTTATACTCTGAATCATCAATCACATTTGCATGACCAATCTCTTTGCTGCATATTAGCCCATACTTCAAATTAGATCCATAGACCCCAATCACCAATCACTAAAATTCCCAAATCAATACAAGCTCTCCTTAAGGCGCGTAGTCATCCTACCACCAAGCCCCTATACAGCTCCGCCACTCTCCCACTTTGGGCAAACTCACTCCTTTAATCAACTACATGACCCGCGCTTCTTATACCTGGATTTTTAGAAGCTTTAAACACCACCTGACACTTACCACATGTCCTTCCTCATACTTTTTTTCTCAATTGTTGCCTTAATTAAAATTATCTTCATAGCACTTGAATCCACAAATCACTACTAACTTTAAATTTTTGCCGGAGATCATCTCTCTCAAGCTGCCAATATTATAAATGTTGATTCGACCCCGAACCACCTTGCCTCGCGACATCTAAGAGTCACTTCTTTAATACCGACCTGCATTATCCTGCTCCAAAGGAAAATTGTAGAAGATCATAACACCGGCGAATCTAGTACATTCAATAAAGACAACAACACCTCATCATAGAAGAAAACTTCCACCACGCTAGCAAATACTGAGTCTTGATACCTCATCAGCCCAAACCTGAACATTCTCTGCCCGATTGCCTTTCCCCTTCCGGGAATAAAACATTGAATCTCTAAATCATGCACTGAGTAAACCTCTATTCAAGTCATTTACTGCCTTGACACACAGGTAAACATCCTACCATCATAACAATACAGTGGAATAATCGCTCATAAGCATCATGGCAATCTGTGCCTAGCCTCAGAGCTCTCAGAAATACCGCTACTGAGCTGAGACAACATAATATCCTTCCACAAGACGACGATAATAGCTCAAACAACCCCGCAGGGAGGAACACCCCGCACCACATTGTCATTACAATTCATCAATTATTGATTTATAACCAGCGGTTCTCGTCGCGTAAGATTGAGAGGAAGGAAACAAGGGCCTAAGCCTAAAGGAATCAAATCGCACGATGAGGAATCAAGAAGGGAAGTACTCCTAACAGCCCTGTAGCCTCCCGAAGATAAGTACAGACGTCTCCATACCGATCCACAAGACTCTGCTAGAATTGCTCATGACTCATGAGACCAAAGGGAACCTAGTGCTCTAATACCATGTTGTCACGACCCAAAATCCACTAAGGGTCATTGTGGCGCCTGACACCGCTAACAGGCAAGCCAACTGAAATGCTTAATTAAATTCTTGCTTTAATAATTTTTGAAAACACTTCTTTTATACAATTAAGGTAATACTCAGTATATTCCTCCGAATGAATAATGAAATATTTAAACAACTTTCAAAATTTCTGAATGAATCCAAACATATCCCAGAACCCGGTGTCACAAGTACATGAGCATTTACTAAGGAAATAAAATACAACATCCATCCGGAATATAGTGGACAGAAAGTAGATATAATATACTTGAAGCGACTATACCAGTTGCGGGCCGCCTCGAATAATGCAACTCACCTAGTCCCCAAATTATCCGTGCTGCTCGCCCTGTAGGCCATTAGAGATACATATACCTGTGTAACAAAAATGCGCAGAAGTGTAGTATGAGTACAAAAATAACGTGTACTCAATGAGTATCCCGCCTAATCTCGAAGAAGTAGAGACGAGATGGTCGACTTCGACACTTACTAGTGGTCCAATAATAATGTCAATAATACATTAAGTCATGGATTTCTATAAACATGATTTTAATCCAATAGATGAAAACAAGTAAACAATTATGTCTTTTAGAGGAAATTTCCAAAATTCCATTTCGTTATTATCCAATTATTCTCAAGCCACGAATAGGCAATAACAACTTTAATAAGTTTCAAGGCAAGAAATACTAGCATGCGCAAATCATGCTGAGGTCGACGGCCCGCTCCAACAGAAATATAAACTGTGCACTGCCAAGGGTCGAATGGCCCGAACCATAGATACATCTATTTAATCTGCCGAGGCGTTCGGCCCGCTCCAAAAATAGACACATAGAGACATTCAATCGAGAAGTAAACATGGAGTAATTATTCAAAGGGAAGCTAATTTGCTTTTAACAATTTAAGATAAATTAGGTTTAGATTTATAATAGGTGAATTTGACTATAATCACGCCTTAAATAATCACATTTTTATGTTGTTTTGATAATATATATGATGACAAAATGCTCTTAGTAGTGTTTTTCATGAACTGTAGGTACAAAATGGGTAAAGAAGGCTAAGGAGCAATTTTGGAGTCAAAAGTGGAAGAAAAAGGCCATATTTGCAAAATTACATAGAAGTCACGCCTGAACAGCCCTTGAGAATCAGAAGAACTGTTCTACCGCGGTTCCACCGCGACCGCGGTAGAACCACGGTGGATGAGGGTCGCGGAAGTTTGGAGATTCAGAAGGGTAGTTTGGCCGCGGTTCCACCGCGACCGCGGTAGA
>MU786471.1:0-61156 GCA_026770625.1 Nicotiana glauca
AGAATAAACTCGAACCTCGATATTATTCTTCCAACAAGCTGTAATCAAATATGTTCGTGTCCATTAATGACTCCAACGATCACCTCGAATTCAATGCACCACTCGGGTGATATGACAACTCATCGCAGGCCTAAGCCACAACTTGCATAATCCACGCACCAATGATGGGCGGTCTGAACATACTCAAATAATGACAAATGACTCAAACGAAAGAGTTGTAGCTCAAACTCCTCAGTACCATCACAACACAAGGCTGGGACCCTGTCCCACATCATAGACATAGAATACCTGAATCTACCCCGAAGGGTCTAATATCCACGTAGCTTCGCTACAATGCGCGATCTTATCCCAATACTGTTACACATGAAGCACCTCAAGTTGCTATGCTCAAAATAGACAGCCACACACAAATTGATGTCTGAAACAAAGCAATCCATCACCCCATGGGGAAGCAAGACATACCAAGTAACATATGGAAAACTATTCTCAACATCACACTGTTGCGACGTGCAACCCGATCCTGATAACATACCCGTGGCGGCGTGCCACCCAATCCACACAAATATCTCATATAGGGAGATGCACATCGAGCCAAATTTGCTCATAAAAACAAAATACCGAGTGCATTACAATATCTACATATAGCGTTATAAGCTACAAAACTCAAGCACAATCCGAAAATCATAGCGCCTCACAGCACCGAAAACTCATCTCATAGATCTCCCCAGATCACTAACAAGCTCAATAACGAGAGATTAAACCTATCCCTCAACAATACATATCAGGGCCAACCAAGCCATCTCAATCTAAATACGTAACCACATCGGCCTGCCAACGAACTCGATGCCAAGAAGCCTGAAGCTGCTCCTTCCACTTTTTATAACTCCTGCTGGAGTCGTACGATACGGTGCCCGATACCAAATCAATACCAAAATCCACAATCTCGCCCGGTGACATGCGCTGCCACAAGGAACACATCCGAAGAAAAGTCCCTCAATACCGGAACTGAATCAATGGTAGAAACCTCTATACTGACATCCGTCACAAGGGCCCGATTAAGGAAAGCAATCCTTCCCCAGCCTTCTGCTGGGTCTTTGAAAGATAAACCACTCCACAAGAACATAACCCAATGCACATCGCCACTCAAACTGTGGCGTTTCCGGCATAGCCCATAATGTAATAGTCCAGAATTTAATCTAACACTAAGATAACCAGCCTGAACTCTAACATCACATCTAAAATCCAACATACCAGCAACAAAAGATTCACTCGAGCCTCCAAATCCCAATACTCGCCACACGGTGCCGATACACATGATCCACCATCGCAAATAGCCCAAGTATGAGGACTTCCGCCTCCAGTCCCCCATAGCACACGAATCATCATACTTGATCCCAATTTCGTCGTCCGAACACATGCCATAGCTAGATATCCAATAATTCCACGATACATACTCAAAAATCTCCCTGAGCCACAAAGCCAACCCAAATATCACCAGTCGATCTAACAAGGAAGTGCCGCAACACCACTGAAGTACCATCACTTAATCACATTACCCTTTCTCTGAAATATATACTCTCGCCGGATCACTTTCAAACAACCGTATCATTTTCCTTGATTATCTGAGGCTACCCGCTACCTGAGCTTTCTGAATTTCCTTTCTGACCTGGACTGAAATTTATCTAATCACGAGCTTCCATAGATCTCATCTAGAAGAAAATCCTTACACATCTCATGCCTCTCACATTCGGAGAATATGCACCTCTTCTACCACAGCAGCAATCAACAAGAACTCTCCCAATTTCATTTGCACAAACTAAACTGCCATGACTGAATCCTCCTAACCAAATCATGCTAAGCAAGTCGTCAAAACCCAAGAGCATTGCTGCAAAATTACATGTGCTAACTCATTACCTAGAATACACACCAAGAATTAATCATACCCTTATCATGCCGATCCGGTCAACTATCAAGCTACTCCATTTATCTAAATTTCTTCTGATTTGTTTTTAACTTGATATTCTCTTTGCCGTAGTACTTCAATTCCTCAATCCAGGCTTACCGCACAAGACCCAAGCATAAGACCACACTGATAGGAGCCACACCCCGCTGACTACTCTCTCAAATATTTCCAGAAACACCACATCCCTGAATACCTTACCCATAAGAACTCTCTGTAAATCTAACCCTGTTTCATTTACTTTCCTGATGCGGATACATAGATTACCATAATTAACATAGAACACCGCAAGTCTTGACATCTTCTAATGAAACTCAGTTCCTAACCCCATATGCAACTTTAGAACTCTCAATTGACGTACGCAGACTCTTGGACCCATTAGAACCATTCTCGCAAGCCATTCACTCTTATTCAACCGCAATTTACCTGATCAAACAGACATAACCATCCGTGCCTCCTTAGCACCCCGACCCCGCAGGGCATGATCTCATTCTGATACAAACGAACATCTTCCTTCTCTATACTCTGAGCATTCTTTATCAGCAACAACTCAAGACATCCTATTATTTTCTCACACATACGAAGCACCATGTAACCTTCATCAAAATTTTATTTTACTCGTGCCATCCTCGGCTCAATTTCTGCAACCCGAACTGATCCGCCAGCATACCTCGAAAAGGAACCAACATAGCACATAACCGTACAATCAGCTAATCAACAGCAACCTCCCCAAATTGGCTCGAAGCCATCTATCAGGACACATTTAATAACCCATAATACTTTTACTCTAATGATGCCACAATATTATAGTGATATTAACTCAAACCATTTACTAGTTTATGAAAACACAGATCCTCGGATACTGTAATCCTCCACAAACCTCGTATTCATCCCCACATCAGCTGAGTCCACTCTCTGAAGTGACCCAAATTTTCAAATTGCAACACGTACCTTTCAAAACATGAGATCTTCTAATAATATACATAAAAATCGTAGCCCTTAAGAACACTCCGCAGGAGATAACCCACCTGCTTCGCCTCAATCTAGTATTTCAGCACACCTTCCACCATCTTACACATAACACATCAATTAAGTCTTCTTGATTCTGAACTCATATTGCCACACGTAGTGTACTTCACTTCCCAACTAGAAGACACGAAAATATTCTTCACGCGCCCATATTCGGACTACACATCAAGCCATAATAGGAATCGAATAACTTAACAGTCCATCTACTATCCTGCACACTTCTTCGTCATTACCAAGTCATGTAGAAACATTACACGGTACCAACATACTCATCACATGAATACCAAACCGCCATTCCGGCTAATAGCAACAATACCGAACATATAAGTTCATAACATTAATTCGCACAATCAGCACCTTGGTGCTCAAGCCATAAGCAAAGTTCCGACCTCAAGTCCTCCAAACTGGCCCAACATCAAACTCACGGGATTACATCTCGCCCCTCGATCAGGGAATCACAAGCCATCAAGGCACTTACAATATTAAGCGCTCACGTGCGCATACAATCGCGTAGAAAGAATTTCAAGAGTTATATCTCAAGCTGAATCAAGTACGCATGATAAGAATTCCAAGAAAGTGAAGTTTTCCTAAAGGTTCTGCAGCCTCTCGAGGATAAATACAGACGTCTCCGTACCGATTCGCGAGACTCTACTAAACCTGCTCATGACTTATGAGACCTAGTAACCTAGGCTCTGATACCAACTTGTCACGACCCATAACCCCAACCCGGTCATGATGGCGCCTCTCGTGAAGACAAGGCCAGCCAACAGATTAACAAAACCTCTTTTAACAGTTACTTAACACGAATGAGTCAAACCATAGTGTACATTGTCAAAAATACGGAAGGAAATGATAAAATAGAGAACCAGCCCAACTCAGCCCGAAATCGGGGTGTCACAAGTCACGAGCATCTAAAGAATCTAAAAACTATTGTAAGACCAGTAATATACATAATGGAATTTAGAATCAAAGGAAGAGATACAGTGCCGCGAACGCTAACGGTCACCTTGCTCAGCTACTATGGCAAAATCTCCAATCAGCTCAAAACTCGCTACCGGGTGAACAATTACCTGCATCTGCACACAAGGTGCAGGGAGTAAAGTGAGTACTCCAACTCAGTGAGTAATAAAAATAAATAATGATTGAAAGCCTGAAATCTCATAAAGGCACAATTAACGCTATCTCAAGCAGTAAAAGCAGTCACGCAATAAAACTGTGAAGTAACAGATGATCCTCTTTTAAAAACAGTGAAGACACTTAATTTCAACAAGTAAGGAATAATCAGAAACTTGCCCCTCGGGCTCAATATTAAAATTTTCAATACAGTATCAGCCCCAAGGGCTCACTCCCAACTCGCCAACACACGACATCAGCCTCTCGGGCTCACTCCCAACTCACAAAACACAACATCAGCCTCTCGGGCTCACTCCCAACTCACAAAACACAACATCAGCCTCTCGGGCTCACTCCCAACTCACAAAACACAACATCGGCCTCTCGGGCCCACTCCCAACTAACCTAAGTACCCTGCGCTCACTAGGGGTGTGTACAGACTCCGGAGGGGATCCTACAGCCCAAGCGTAATATCATAAGGCCTTAAAGCCTTCACACATCACACTCGAGGCCTGAAAGCCTCCTCACATCACTCAACATATCCTCAAATATGGCCCCCGGCCTCAATCAGTCCAGAAAATAATCACAAGCACCTTGGGCATCAGTAAAGCAATGGTGCTCAGCTCAACAATATTAAAAATATCATTTAAATCTCCAGTTGAGTATAAATGTAGCTGAGTTCATGAAATAGTATAATTCAATTGGACTGAGTTCAAATAATATTTCAATTAGTGAGGAAAAATAGTGATGGAAATTCACAAAAGGATTTCAAATAATTGGCACGAAGCCCAAATATAGCAATAAGCCCAAATTATGGTGAAAAACAACAAGTCTTATCAAATCCGTGGTAAGATATCCACCGGGATGGACCAATTCACAATCTCCAACAGTAAATGACCTCGCGCTCGTCATACAACGCGTGTGTCTTCTCAACATAGCAGTATGTTGTGCAATTCCGGGGTTTCAAACTCTTAGGACATCATTTAAAATCATTACTCACCTCGAACTGGTAAAATTCCTCGCCCGCGATGCTCTTGCCCCTCAACTTGGCCTCCATGTGCATCGAATCTAACCAAAATCAGAGCGAATACATTACAATATGCTAAGGTAACACCACCCAATCGAAAACAATCAAAATATAGCAAAAATCTCGAAACTAGCAAAACCCGAGTCTCGGGCCCGCTTCTCGAAAAATTATATAACTTACATTACCGGATTCCTCGTCTCGCCACAAGTCCATACATACCAAGAACTCCCAAATCCGAGCTCAAATGACCTATCAAATCCCAATTTAAAATATCAAAAACTCAAGCCCTAGTTTTTCCCCCTTTTCAATGAATTTCCACCAATGTTAATTCTACCATAAACTTGAATAATTAGGCCAAGGAACTTACCTCCATTCGATTCTCAGTCAAAACCCTCGAACATTCTCGCCCAAAGCTCTCCAAGATGCTCAACAATGGAGGAAAATAACTCCCAAGTCGCGGATGAAATGCCATTTTAAAACCCTTCTGCCCAGGCCAATTTTCGCTTCTGCGGTCCCGTTTCCGCTTATGCGGGACCGCTTTTGTGGCCAAAAATTCGGTTAGGCGATTCTCACTTAAAAGCCCAAACTTTGCTTTTGCGACTCGGACTCCGCTTCTGCGGTTCACCTCGACCGCTTTTGCGGTCAAGACTTCTGCTTATGCGGACACTGCTGAACCCTCACCTTTTTGCACCTGCGGAGCTTCTTCCGCTTCCGCGAAGCCGCATCTGCGATCTCCCTTCCGCAGATGTAGAAATACCTGCTGCAACAAAACCAGCAAAACTTCCAACTTCAAATTCTCTCGTTCAACCACCCGAATTCACCCCGAGGCCCCCGGGACCTCAACCAAAAGCATAAACATGATCTATTCCCTTATTCAAACTTGCTCGAATCATCAAAACACCATCGTTAACATCAAAATCCTCAATTTTCATCAAATCAAAGCCTAAGTTTTTCAAGAACTTCCGAAATACACTTTCGATCAAAAACCCGACCAAACAATGTCCGAATGATCTGAAAATTTGCACACCTATCTAAAATCACCCAACGAAGCTACAGCAACTCTCGGAATTCCATTCCGACCCTCGGTTCAAAATCTCACCTATCAACCGGAATTCGCCAAAACTCAAACTTCGCCAATTCAAGCCTAACTCTACATCGGACCTCCAAATTCAATTTGATCGCGCTCCTAAGTCATAAATCATCCCCCGAAGCTAACCATATCACCGGAATTCACATCCGAGTCTTCTAACTATATAGTCAACTTCCGGTTGACTTTTCCAAAACAAGCTTCCTTCTAATAGACTATGTGCCTCATTTCCAACTAAAACCAATTCAATTCTATCCGATCAACTCAAATACTGATATTGAAACATAGAACAACATAATATGGGGAAAACGGGGCAGTAACTCACGTGACAACAGGCCGGGTCGTCAGTCATTCAAAGAGGTCTTTACGATTTAATAGTTCATATGCCTTAATTGCACAATCTTTCATAGATCTTTCTTTAGTAGCTTTTTTTTACTTTTGATTTTGTATTAGCGGCTTGGTTTTTTATGGTTGAATAGGGAAATTCACATGATTTATATAGAGGTGAATGTTGTGTATTGTTTCAGTTTGCTCTTTGTTGTTCATCATATCATTTGGTTCTCTGCTCATCCATTTTTTTTTGTCCAAATTAATTGTGATTGGTTCCCAATATGGTTAGTTTATTCCTTGTAGTTGTGTGAATCAATCTGACCTTAGTAAAATGTCACCCTGAATCATTGGTTTTTATTTTGATGGTATTTGATCTGATCTGAGTTTCTAGCTTGAATTGTTTTTGAGTAGGGAATTGGTTATAGCTGATAGATTTTAGTGCAGATTGAAAGGGCTTGGAGTAGGATAGTAATTTCAGTAGTTCCAGGGCATCAGGGAGGGTAGTTTGGGAATAGATAACTTGTTGAATTATTTATGTTGAGTGTTCTGTCCACTAGGTACTAAAGTGCCATTAAAATATTGTAGTGGGAAACAAAACATAATGGGGAGGTAAAGGGGTTGATTAAACAAATAGGCACCCATGACTTGGAATTAAAAATGACACAAGACACTTAGTAGTGGGGTGTGAGAGAATATTATGGGCAGATGTATTTTCCTATTAGTTTAAAATTTCCCCAAGAGTGATAAAAGGTCTGGGGGGTTGTATAAATAGCGGGAGATTTGGACAGAATAGGGGACAAAAATAGAGCAGAGTTTGGACAAATTACTGGTTTTTTTAATCTTGAAAATCAGTTTCTTAGAGAGTTTGAAGGAGATCATTTTAAAGGTTATTAAAGAGCATTTTGAGAGAGTTTTTAAAAGTTATTAAAGAGAATTTTGAGAGAGTTGAAGCAGTCAGTTAGTTCAACTAATACTGTTTCATTGAGAACTAAAGAGAGCTTCAGCTTTAACTATCAAGTTATATTTTCGAGTTCATCTTTTGGTTGCTGGTATTGCATTTCGATTGGTATTTGGTTGAAACTAAGTTGTTTTGGGGTCAGCTATTGGGCGCTATTATTCTGTTGTTACTGGGTCTTATTTTGGTCTATTTTGGGTGTTGTACTGATTGTTTGGAACTGTTCCATTGCTGTGTTGTTGGGTTTTGCTAAGTTGTTCCATTGCTGCTGCGTTGTTGATGTGTTATCTACTCCTGCTGACTTCCTCCTTTTCTTCTTGTATTTCCATTATCCAGGCACATGTTCTAAAGCTTTCAAATCTAATGGAAAGGAAGTAAAGGAGTTGTTTAAAGGAGAATCCTTGAAATTCCCCCGTGTTTGTTTTGTGTTTAATATAAATGTATAAACAGTAGCTTACTTGATATCTCACGTCATGTATTAGAATGACCTTGGAATGTATAAACTGGGCTATTGAATCTATTTCTACAAACATGTGAATATCAATTGTAATTAATCTTAGTTTGTGATTACTAGTTATGAAATATAGTGTAGTTAATTCGTTTTCAGTAGTCGTAAAATAGTTTCAAATAGTTTATATATCACAAAACAGGTTCAAATAGTTCAAATGGAAAT
The DNA here is from genome assembly GCA_026770625.1 of Nicotiana glauca. Lineage (NCBI taxonomy): Eukaryota > Viridiplantae > Streptophyta > Magnoliopsida > Solanales > Solanaceae > Nicotiana > Nicotiana glauca. The sequence goes on from MU786471.1 coordinate 8,175, forward strand.
CAGCATGTTGGTTTAATGTCTAGTTCTGAAATTGCGAGTTCACTTGAGAAAATAACATCATTTTAAATAACAATTTGAATAATGTTAGTAACTAATGTTAGTTCTCAAATGTTAGTGATTAACGTTAGCCTGACGTTTGTTTTTTTAAACGTTGATGCATTTTTCAACAAGTCGTAAAAAGAGTTCCAAACAAAAAAACAAAAAATAGTTTTGTATTACACATAATTAATTCCAATAGTCCAATTCATCTAATAAAGCCAAGTTTGAATTAGATCAAAATGGTAGTTGGTTTGTTAATATTTGAAATGGCAAGCGCCGGATTTTAAGTTAGGTAGCGGGTTCAAACTAGAATGTTTCCTTTTGTTTGGACCCGGACTTGAACTTGAAGCCCGAACTTTTAATGTTAATTGATTAGGATTTTCTTTATTTCTTTTAGAGACAAAAATAAATAGCAAATCGTAATTGCTTTTAGGTTGGCCTTTTAAATAATAAATAAGATGAGCCTCGCCAAATAAGACCCACAAGCTGTGGGGCCCTCAATAAATGGTTATAATAATTGTATAGACCTCGGGATGTGTCGTTTAGCAAAATTTCACGGCCTTCCCCAAAATAATAATATGCTAGTCGCTTTAGGCGCGCTTTTAATAATTTACTTCCTTAAAACTCGGGTGCACATTTATGTGACTCAAATCCAAATCTCAACGGAGTTGAAATGTGTCAATAACCACGGGTACATTGATGTGACGTGGTTCGAGATGCGTTTTTACGATGTTGCAATTCTCTTTCAAAAAATAATAATAATAAAAGCGGCTAACAGTTAAAATTTGCATATAGGTTCAATATGTACTAAAATTGGATAATTAAGCCGAATATGACAGTTGAGCGAATGTTCTAGAACCACGGAACTCGGGAATGCCTAACACCTTATCCCGGGTTAACAGAATTCCTTATCCGGATTTCTGGTTCGTAGACTGTAATACGGAGTCAACTTTTTCCTCGATTCAGGATTCAAATCGGTGACTTGGGACACCATAAATCTCTCAAGTGGCGACTCTGAATCAAATAAAAAAATTCCGTTTCGATTGTCTTTTAATTGGAAAAACTCCCTTTACTACATCCATTCGCGGGGTGCGGTAGCGCAAAAAGGAGGTGCGACACCGATTGTTTGAATTTTAAATTAAGGATAATATCTTTACTTGTATCATTAAGAATATAATCATTATTATAATATATATAAAGTTTAGAAATTGAAATTTCAAAATAGAAGTATTTTTTGAAAGATAAAATCATACCAAAAAAGAGTTCAAGTCGTAGTATAAGAGTCACGTCTCAAAGAATCGTTTATATCGTGTCAACCTTTGTGCTTTGCCATAAATATGAGTTATTATTTTACTTTATGGCTATTTTTAGGTTCTAATGACACCTAAGAGAATAGTGTAAAAATAAAATTATCACTATGAGAATTGAGATAATGTTAGTCTTGTTTCATGTAGTGTTTCTTAATTAATATCTGACGATTATCTATAATTATTTAGAAGATTTATATATTAAGGTTATTTACATATAATTCAAATAAGTCAGATATTTAACATGGTTAATGTCAAATATCAACTGGAATAAAAAAATTCACTAGCTAAAGAATTTTTTATATCTTTAGATAGCCAACTAAAATGAGTTTTGAATTAAGAATAATATTTTCAATTATATTATTATAAAAATAATTATTATTGAAAAATAATGTTCTAGAAACTGAAATTTTAAGAAAAAAATATTTTAAGAGATATCAACACACTAAATAAGAGTTAAGAAATATTTTTAAGAGATATCAACACACTAAATAAGAGTTCAAGTAGTAGTAAAAGAGTTAAGTCTTATCCAAAGAGTCATTCATTGTCTCAACATTTGATTTTTATGCCATAAATATGAGTTATTATTTTGCGTCCCCTACTATTTTTAGGATCCAATGACACCGACAAGAATGGTATCAAAAAAGAAAAATAGAAGAAATGGCTAATTTTTTCATATAGTTATCCAATGATTATCTATATTTACTGAAAAAGTATAAATTTTAAGATTATTTACCTACATTCCAAATAACTTAAATATTTGACATGATTAGTTTTCGCACATCTGCATGGGGTACTAATACTAGTCTAGCAGTAAAACTATCTTGCTAAGAATTGGATTTATTCTTAATTCTAGTGTCACGACCCTAAAATCGACCCGGTCGTAATGGCATCTATCGTGAAACTAGGTCAGCCGACACAACTCCTGAATTAACCATTATTCAATAAAAGTCATCTTTATACCGTTTATTAATCAACAAAATATCATTTATTAATCAACAATCTCATGATGTAAGTCTAAATGAATAGTGCGGAATAAATACATAAGCTCGATATCGTGGTGTCACAAGTTACAAGCATCTACTAAGGTCTAAACACAACTAAGAATTTAAAATGTACTAAATACAGTCTAAGGAAGACAAGAGGAAGAAAAGCAGTGCTACGAATGTAACAACCCGACCGGTCGTTTTGAGACCTAGCGCGTCATTCAGCAGTTTGAGGCCATGAGCAGCTTCATTTTAGGAAATATGACTTGTACGCGTGGTCGGAATTGAATTTCGGGAAATTCAGAGTTGATTCGGAAAGAGAATTTTCATTCAGAAGCTTTAAGTTATAAGAATTCGCTAGGCTAGGATTTTTAAGTAAACGATCTCAGAATCGGGATCTGAAGGTTCCAGCAGGTTCGTATGGTGATTTCAGACTTGGGCGTATGCCCGGTTCGGGTTTTGGATAACCCGGGAGCATTTTGGCGCCTATTGTGGAAGTTAGCATTTTAGAAGAAATTTCATAAGTTTGGCTTGAAGTGAATTTTAGTGTTATCGATGTGTGTTTGGGACTCTGAGTCTGGGAGAAGCTCCGTATGGTGATTCTGGAATTGAGAGCGCGATCGGAAGCGAATTCGGAGGTCCGTAGGTCATTTTGGAGTCATTTGGCTAAAAATAGAAATTTGAAGGTTTTTGAGAAGTTTGACCGGAAGTGGAATTTTTGATATCGGGGTCGGAATCTGATTCCGAAAGTTAGAGTAGGTCCGTGATATCGAATATGACTTATGTGCAAAATTTGAGGTCAATCGAACTTGATTTGATAGGTATAAACATCAAAAGTAGAAGTTTAAAATTCTAAAGTTCATAAAGCTTTGATTGGAGGTCGAATCGTGATTTTAGCGTTGTTTGATATGATTTGAGACCTCGAGCAAGTCCATAATGTATTTTGGGACTGGTTGGTATGATTAGGTGGGGTCCTGGAGGCCTCGAGTGGATTCCGGGTGGTTAATGGATCGAATTTGGAAATATTGAGAAGGCTGAAGGATTGTTGCTTCTGTCATAACCGCATCCGCGGTTCTTGGACCGCAGATGCGGGATCGGAGATGCGATTTTTCCATCGCAGAAGCGGCCCAAGGCGGCCAGGCAAGGAACCGCATATGCGGCTCCCAAGCTGCAGAAGCTGCTCCGCAGATGTAGCTTGAAGACCGCAGATGCGGTTCCAGTCCCTTTATCCCTTTTTCGCAGATGCGGCCCCTTCTTCGCACATGCAGTCCCCTGACCGTAGATGCGTAAATCGCTGGGCAGTGAGGTTCATTTATGCGGGCCCAAAGTCATTTTTGCTCAATTTCACTCACATCTTGGGCGATTTTGGAGCTCTTGGAGAGGTGGTTCCGTCATTCATCATGAGGTAAGTAAGTTATGCTAGCTTTGAGTTAAACACAAGGTTTATATATGGATTTAGACATGGAAATTTGTAGAAAACTTGGGGTTTGAGGGAAAACCTAGAAAATTGATATTTTTGGAATTTGATCACGATTTGGGTATGGAACTAAGAGAAAATTATATATTTGAGTTCGTGAAGCTATGGGTAAACTTATTCTTCAAAAATTTTGGAAATCCTGGCAGGTAGGCCCGAGGACCTTTTTGTCAACTTTTCGAACGCGGTTAGGAATTGATATAAATTGGGTTGTAATGAATAATTGAGTATATATTAATGGATTGATATCATTATTGGCTAGCTTTGGAGCTTTCTTCATCGGTTCGAGTCTTCGAAAGAACGTGGAATGCCGGTTATGGATCTTCGGAGCGAAGTGAGTCTCTTTTCTAACCTTGTAAGAGGGAATTGTCCTCATAGGTGAATTAATTGGATATGTACTCCTATTTGTGGGGGTTACGTATGCACAAGGTGACAAGAGTCCGTGCGTAGCTACTATTATATTATTGTCCGGGTAGTCTAGGACCAAAAAGCATGTTGTACTTGGATTATTTGTAAACTTATTGACGGCTTGAATTGCTTAAATCATATCGAATTAGTAAATAAATTTCTAAAAAAGACTAAAATTCATTTTCTTGAATTGTTAAAAGAAAATTGGATTTTTCTTTGGATAATTGTTCCCTAATAAATTCTTGATTGACTGATTGTTGTGTTTATTTATATTTGACCGCATCGCATGTATGACTCGCGAGCGGGGTATAGATGCATTTATGGTTCGCGCCGTTCGACCCTCGGCAGTGAACAGTTTATTTTCTGTTGGAGCGGGTCGTACGCCTCGACATAATTTGTGCATGCTTGTATTGCTTGTCTTGAATCTTATTGAAGTTGTTATAGCCTCTTTCCGGCTTACGAATAATTGTATAAATGATGAAAATGAATTGGGAATTTCCTATAAAAGGAAGAATTGTTTATTTGCTTTAACCTATCGAATTATAATCATGTTCATAAAAATCCACGATTTAACATATTATTGATATATCATTATTGGACCACCAGTAAGTGTCGAAGTCGACCATCTCGTCTCTACTTCTTCAAGATTAGACGGGATATTCATTAAGTATACGTTGTTTTCGTACTCATACTACACTTCTGTGCATTTTTGGTGCTCAGGTATATGTAGCTCTAGTGGCCTACTGGGCGTAGCAGCATGGTTGATACGGAGACTTAGGTGAGCTACACTTCTCGAGGCGACCTGCAGCCAGCATAGTCTTTTTCGGTTATCTGTATTTAATTTCTGTCCAATATTGTATTCCGGACGGTTGTATTATATTATTTTTTAGAAATTGCTCATGCACTTGTGACACCGGGTTCTGGGATGATTAATTGGGTATCTTGTATTTACTTCCAAATACTTTTTTATTTACATGGCACAGATTTGTCTTTTACCAGTAAAATTGAAGGAAAATCTTGGTTTTTCAAAATTATTAAAATTGGAATTTAATTAAGTATTTTAGTTGGCTTGCCTGACAGCGGTGTCCAGCACCACCACGACCCTTAGTGAATTTTGGGTCGTGACAACGAACATCGGGCAACAACCTTGCTAACTTCAATGCATGTGCCACTAAGCAATCAACACCGACTACCGGGTTCAGAAATACCTGAATCTGCACACAAGGTGCAGGGGGTAATGTGAGTACGCTAACTTAGTAAGTAATAAAAGTAAATAAAAGCTGAGCAGTAAGAAAATACGTAATCCACGTCATAACGCTACCTCAAATACAGGACATTTCAAAAAAAATAGTACAAAAATCATTTACTTCGTAAATCAAGCTTAGTTTCAGAAAAAAATTCCTTTTTTAAAACAACTTTCAATAGTTTCAAACGAGTGATAAAACAATGAGTAAAAATGATAAAAATCTAAACAGTTCCTCGGGCAAAACATGTACCATAAAATGCCCTTCGGGTATAATATCCACAGGACCAGCCCCTCGGGCTATCTCACAATCACTAATAATCAGCCCCTCGGGCATAACATGAATCAAAACATGGATCAAGAACAGCCCTTCGGGCTTCAATATGAAACAACAACAGCTCCTCGGGCTACAACACATCACAAACACTGAGTACCCGCGTTCACTGGGGGTATACATACTCTGGGAGGGGTCCCTTACGGCCCAAGCGCAATATCAAGCCATCTCGTGGCATAATCAAACAGGCTCTCAGCCTCATATCAATCACAAGCCACTTGTGGCATAATAAATCTGGCCCCCGGCCTTTCATATATCACAATCGGTACCACATGTTGCGGCACGCAATCCGATCCCACAGTATCCTCACAACACAACCCCTCGGCCTCACTTAGTTAGATCTCACTCAAACCCCTCGGTCTGACAGCAAAACAAGTACTCAGTTCAAAATTATTTATGAAATCAAAAGGAGTGAATAAAACCTAGTTATGAAAAACAATAAGAAAATAGCATGACTGAGCGCAAACATTAACCAAAATAGTGAGGTAAAACAGTAGTAAAATTCCCTAAGGGTCCAAACAACCGGCACAAGGCCCAGACACGGCATTTAGCCCCAAATACAATAATATTGTCCATAGTATAACAATATCGAATAGTTTTGAAGTAAAATATGCAACTTAGTAGTGTACGGATGGACCAAGTCACAATCCCCAATAGTGCTCGACCCCACGCTCCTCCTGTAGCATGTGCATCACCTCAAAGTAGCACAACAATGTAAAATCCGGGGTTTCATACCCTCATAACATTATTTACAATCATTACTTACATCTATTCAGTCCAAACTCTAGCCCGCGATGCCTTAGCCTCTCGAATCGGCCTCTGAATGTTCCAAGTCTAGCCAAAAGCATGTTCACACCATCTAAATATGCTAATGGAATAAAGCCCACTTAAAAATATCAAATTTACACCAAAAATCCTGAAATTGGCCAAATCCGGGCCCGGACCCATATCTCGGAATCTGATAAAAATTACACCAATAGAATCCTTACACTCTCACGAGTTCTTACATGCCAAGAACATCAAAATCCGACATCAGATGCTTATTCAAATCCCCAAAAGCATTTTCAAACTTTTCTTCCATTTCCCCCCAATTTCCACTTTAATTTCTCAATTTAAATGATACTCCATCTGTTCTAATTTATGTGAACCTGTTTGACTGGACACGAAATTTAAGAAAAAAAGGAAGACTTTTGAAATTTGTGGTCCTAAACAAGTTCAAATGGGGCCCAGAGTATTTGTGTGGTTGTAAAAGCTTCTCATTAAGGGTATAATTTTAAGTTTAAGCTAAATTGTTACCAAATATAGAAAGGGTTCATTCTTTTTGGAACAGATCAAAAAGGAAATAGATTCACATAAACTAAAATAGAAGGAGTATTAATCAAGACATAATCATGATATTTAACCAAATTTGAGTGAAAAACACTTACCCCAATCAATCCTTTGAAAATCCCTTCAAAAATCGCCTCAATCCGAGCTCCATAGCTCCAAAAATACAAAAATGGCTGAAACCCTCAAAATAAAGTACTTTATAATCTGCCCAGGCATTTACCTTATGCTATCGCGGACAAAATAATGCGATAGCGAAGCACAAAATTTTCCGGCCTTTCTTTTACCCTATGCAATCGTGGTCATTCCTCCGCGATCGCGTAGACCAAAATTTTCCAACAACTTCTAGTATAATGGTCATAAATTTTGGTAAAAAAATTTAAATTACAATTGGTTTAACTTTATGAAAACTAGACATCATGGACTACAACTTTTATTTTTGGATCATCTTCAAATTCCTTATAGATTGTGAGATATAAGCTTCCAAAATCGGGTCAGTACAACAGAAATTTTACCCTATGCGATCGCGGGAAGACATACGCAATCGCATAGAACAATTCCATTTTTCCAAATTTTCTCTATGTTAACGCGGCCAGATCTATGCTAACGCACTGTGCACCCCTAAAACCAAAAATCAACAACTAGAAATGGTCTGAAACTCACCCAAGGCCCTCGGGACCTCAACCAAACATGCCAACAAATCCGATAAAATCATTCAAACTTGTTCCAACCTTCGGTCAAAACAACATCAACACATCGAATCACCCTCAGATTCAAGCCTAAGAATTCCAAAACTTCAGAATTCCGAATTCAATTAAAAAGTCTATCAAACCTCGTCCGAATGACCTGAAATTTTGCACACACGTCACAAATGACACAACAGACCTATTCCAACTTTCGGAATTCCATTTCGGCCCCTATATCAAAATCTCACGTATCAACCGGAAAATTACCAAAATTCCAATTTTTCCAATTCAAGTCTAAATCTACTCCGGACCTCCACACATTCCGATCACGCTCCTAAGTGCCAAATCACTTAACAGAGCTAACCAAATCATAAAAATTTCAATCCTAAGTCATATACTAACAAGTCAAAACTTGGTCAACCTTTCAAATTTTAAGCATCAAACTGATAACGTTCTTCCAAATTTATTCCAGTTATTCTGAAAATCAAATCGACGATTTACATAAGTCATAATACAACACACGAGGCTAGTCATGCACGAGAACTGACGAGCAAAATGCAAAAGCTCAAAGCGACCGGTCGGATCGTTACATCTAAGAACAATGATATTTTCTACCATTAACTTATATGCGTATGCTAAATTCAAAGATCAAATACTTAGACCGGACTCGAAATACTTAGACATGGTTCTTAAGGATGTTTTTTTTGCTAGTAAAATTGCATTAACTAACTTGCATTGAACAAGATTGAAATTAAAGATAATCTTAGACAAGTTGGAACTTAACGTTATTTTTCACTTGACATCTATTTATGAATTCATACATGTAAATCTTTTCTATAGTTGACATTTTAATGAAGGGAAAGAAGTGGATAAACTGAAATTTCCGGGGCAAAATGTACCAATTCTTATACTAGAGGGGGTACACTATACTTTTCACTATTTTTAGTGATTACATTTCACATCACAGTAGTCAGCATTTCACCATTTTCTACGTTATTACTAGAAAATATTAGGCGAAATACATTAACAGTCCTTAACTGATTCTTTTATCATTTAGACACTTCAATATGCTATTAAGTGTATTAAATAAACACTGTAATGCAACTAAATATATGCGTGAGTTACACTAGTTATGATGTATTAAATGAACCAATTAAAGAATGACACGTGTAATTTGTAACAAATATTTGACACCAAAACACTCAAACAGATCTTTTTTTGTTGAAAATCGTAATTAATTTCATTCTTTTAATTTTCTAATTTGACTACTGAAAAAATGACTCGCGCTCAAAATGTTGCTAGCAAACATGCATAGGACATATAAGCAATATGTGTTTATTTGACACATTTAATAACTTATTTTAAGTATCTAAATAATAAATGGGTTAATTAAGATGTTTGTGTAATTATCGGAGACACTTTAAAGGGACATTTTATATATTTGGTCAAAATATTACTAGTAAATAATTATAATAGCCTGAGTCCTGACCCAGCAACAAAACAAAAACCTCATTCAGTCCCACCCCACCGCCACTCCCTTGGGAAAAGAAAAATCCGCGGGGGTGGTGGGCTCCAATTTGAGAAAAGCTGTACATGTGTCAATTAACCACACTCAGATCTGTTCCTTGTTCTGGTTTTTATTTATTATTATTTTATAATAACTGGATATTATAGCCAGTAGTAGTCCTTGTTCTGCTTTATTACTGCACTCTCTTTACGGTTTCGTAATACAAAATTCAAAATATTCCTGACTTTTTAATGCAGATTTGAATATTAATATAGTATTTTTATTTTAAAAAAAAATAAATTTACATATTTAAAATTGATAATAAAACTATACTATGGACTCTACCAATTTATATAGATTATAGTACGTAAAGTAGGTGAATGAACGAGTTGCAAACTTGCAATAAATTAGCTCCTTCTACAAGTAATTGTAGTATGATGAGTGAATGACGGACATAATCAAACTTCGAGAAAATGAGCGTTCATGGTAATTTATAATGTTAATAGGCGAAATACATAAACGCCCCTCCAAGTTGTCCTCAACGGTCAGCCAGACATCTCAACTGACCTCATTTTCAGTTGGATACTTCAAGCCTTCAATAAAGTAGGTCAATTAAACACCCGACCTCATCAACCCACTCGCGTGAAATACACTCTCATATTCATGTCAAACGAACAAATAAGAAAATGTCATGTGTAATTTTAATTAAAAAATTTGCCACCTATTATAAAATAAAAACAAAACAAGCAATAATAATAAATAAACCGCCGCCTCCCAGCCGCCCCCTCTTCTTCTTCATCTTTAAGATTGTACTCCTCTTTCATTTCACGGAAGTGTGTGTATACCCCCAATAAATTAGCAAAGATCAGACATGAACAAAAATATATATCTTCACAAAACCTGCAATACAACACACTAAAGGAAATAAGTAGAGAAAACGTTGCTTCTGTCCAATCTCCTCTCCAAGGCGCCGCTGCTTCTGTCCAAACGACTATTTCCTCCTCGAAGTGCCTTCAGCCATTTCCAAACAGCCATTGACACCGGTAATAGCCATGGACGCTGGCAACAACCATGACCGCCGGCAACAATCATGAACCAGTTCCTGTTTATCGTCCATGTTTCTGTAAAATTTCGAATTTCTAGGGTCTGTTGACTTTGCTTTTAGATTGGGTTTTAGAAGTAGCCGATGTAATCGTGGCAGTAGCGTCGTTGTTCGTTGACCTTATTTGCTAGCCGGATTTTTGCCGGAAAATCTGTTCCGGCGAGCTCCATTAATTGCAGCTGAAGACACCACTGTTTCACCTCCAATTTTTGCCTCTTAGGATTGGCTGAAGAGAATGGGTGAAAATAACTTGTGCATTGAATAACTTCTACTATTTTTGTATATTCACTATCATGGTAAAGTTGTGGTGTTGATAATGATGGGTTAAGGTGCAGTAAATAGCATATTCAGAAGAAAATTTTGGAGAAGAAAGAGTGAGGAAAAGTGGGCTCCACAAGTTAAATTAAAAAAGAAAAGAAATAAATATAATTTTGAAAGGCTTTATTTGTTGCAGGCGATTGTAGAACACACATTTTGCCATGTCACTCTGAAGGGTTTAAGTGATATACTGAAAAATAATTTGAGGTGTCTACTTGATAAATAGGTCAGTTGAGGTGTTCAAATGACCGCTGTGGACAACTTGGAGGAGCCATTTACGTATTTCGCCGTGTTAATATTAAGAAATGAGAAGTTTTATTGTGTGTTTCACACAACTTATATTAGTTGTGTGAGACTTCTTTTTGTCTCACAAATTTGTGGACCCAATCTTATATTTCTGGATTCACAAAAATTTGAGTCCAAAAAACTGTAAGACAAAAAAAAATACCTCATACAACTAGTGTCAGTTATATGAGACACAAAATAAAATTTTCCTTACGAAAGTGTCCTTTTATCGTATTGAGATAGGTACAGTTGGTTGGTTGTATTATATATTTAGATATAGCTTTTTAGCTCTATTTATATAATATTATATGAGGAATCAAATAATTTTTTTATCGTATCTTATTTATTTAGTTTGTGGAACTATTTAATAGTAAAAATTAATTTATAGTATTACTTATATCTAATTTTTAATTCTTTAAATTATACTTTAAGCATAATGTCACTATCCAAAACTGACATGTCGTGATGATGCCTGTTGTGGAACTAGGCAAGCCGACTCTTTTACCAAAACAACCCGATAGTTCAATTTAAAGATTACTTCAAGCTATTTAATTAATAAAACTTCATGAGATAAATATGATAACAAAGTGCGGAAAGAAAAGCTTGACATCGGGGTGTCACTAGTCATGAGCATCTACTAAGAATTGTCCAATAATACTAAGACTAATAGAGTCTGGAAAATAACTAATAACATCTATAGGAAGATAGGAGGGAGAAGAGCAGGGCTGCGATCGCCTTGCTAACTCCAACAAAATCTGCGACAGATGAAATCAACACTTGCTAGCACGTTCAGCAACCCCTGGATCTGCACACAAGGTGCATGCAATAATGTGAGTACTCCAACTCAGTAAGTAATAAAGGTAAATAAAGACTGAGCAGTAGTGACGAGCAGTAAAACACATAAAGTCCACATCATGAAATTTCAGTAAATACAACATGCTTTAAAATTAGTATGTGAGTCAATTCATCTCGTTTAAAAATTTAGTTTTCGGTAAAAATCATTTGAAGATATTTTTCAACAGTTTCAACAAAGGCTTAATGCAAAAGAGAGTAAAGTGATGAAAATCATAAACAGCCCCTCGTGCAAAACATTTCTCACTGTAGCCCTCGGGGAGAACATCACTTATACATAGCCCCTCGGGCAAACCTCACAGTCACTCGTATACTTCCCCTCGGGCATATCTCATATCACCCACTCAGGGTACTCGCGCTAACTGGGGGTGCACACACTCCAGAGGGGCTCCTACAACGCAAGCGCTATAACAAGCCACCTCGTGGCATAAATTAATCAGGCCTTCGGCCTCATAAAATCATGAATCAGTAATAACATGCTGCGACGTGCAACCCGATCACATAAATATACTCACGAATCAGGCCCTCGGCCTCATTTAGTCACAAGCCTCTCAAGCCACTCGGATTATCAGTAAAAATGGGGTGCTTAGCCCAAAATAACATTTTAATGCATCAAAACAGGGTAATAAAGACTGAGTTATGAAATCAATAAACATAGTATGACTGAGTATAGATTTCAATCAAAATAGTGAGAGAATAATAAGAAAAGGCCCCTAAGGTCCAAACAGCTCTGGCACAAGGCCCAAATATAGCATTCAATCCAATATATAGAAATTCTTTCTAAAACACACAAGTATCATATAGTTTCAGTCAAATACGCAACTTTGTAATTGCTACGGGGCAGACCAAGTCATAATCCCCAACGGTGCATGCCCATGCCAGTCACCTAGCATGTGCATCACCTCAAAGTAGTAAAACGATGCAAAATCTGAGATTGCATACCCTCAGAACTAGATTTACAATCATTACTTACCTCAAACCAGTCAAATCCCTACTCTGCGACGCGCTTGCCTTTGGAATCGGCATCCAAACGTCCTAAATCTAACCAAAAGCGATACAATGTAACCAATATATCAAGGAACCAATTTCATACGAAAAACTATCAACTAAGACCAAAATCCCGAAATTCACCAAAATCTAGCCCCTGGGCCCACGTCTCGGAATCCGACAAAATCTACAAAACTAGAAAGCTCTTTCACTCACAAGTCTATCCATACCAAATTCATCAAAATCCGACATGGTCCCTCAAATTTCCAAATCGAACTCTCCAATTTCCAATCCCCAATCCCCAATCCGTTATTTTCATCCATAATTCCTACTAATTATATGATTAAACATCTTTAAATCACCATAACCACGCGTATTGAGCTCAAATAACTTACCTCAATGAAAATCCCCTTGATTCCCTCTCCAAAACTCTCCAAAAAGCTCCAAGTCCGAATAACAATTATGAATAATACCCTAACAATTCGCGAAATGTTACTTATATACCTTCTCGCATCCTTTCTCGCTTCTGAGCGACCTCATCTGCGGTCCAAGCGTTGCACATGCGAAAATCACTTATCCGCCTAGACTCTGCACCTGCGCCTCTTTCCTCGCACATGCGGGCTCGCATGTGCGCTCCACTCACCGCACCTGCGATTCCTGCTCTCCTCAGCTATGGACGCTTCTGTGGCTGCTTTTTCGCCTCGGCAGGCCTGGACCTGCATTTCCCACTCCGCAGGTGCAGTTATGGCAACTGAGTGAAAGCTTCAACATTCCTCAAACTCCACTTCAACCTTGTTCCGTCAACCTCCCGAAATCAACTCGAGGCCCTCGAGACCTCTACCCAACATACCAACAAGTCACATATCAACATTCAAACTTAATCGAACCTTCAGAACAATAAAAACAACATCAAAACACCAAATTACCCTCAGATTCAAGCCTAAGAACTTCTAAACTTCCGAATTCCGCAAACGATCGAAACATACCAAACCTCGTCCGTATGACCTGAATTTTGCACACATATCATAAATGACACTTCAAACCTACTCCAACTTCCAGAATTCTATTCCGATCCCAATATCAAAATTTCCACTACCGACCAAAATCGTCAAATTTCTAATTTCGCCATTTCAACCCTAATTCTACCACAAACCTCCAAATCATATTTCAGACGCGCTCCCAAGTCCAAAACGGCGCTAACCGAACCATCATAATTCACATTCGAGATCGATTTACACATAAGTTAATATCCGAGTGACTTTTCCAACTTAAACTTCTAAATATGAGACTATGTGTTTCATTTCACACCGAAATCATTCCGGACCCGAACCAATAAACACGATACGATGAAATACAATTGAGGAACACATGAGGAAGCGTAAATGGGAAGAACGAGTCTATAATTCACGAAACGACCGACCGGATCGTTAAACATAAAATTAACATATTCCCCTACTCCCAAGTCCTAACCTCTCAACTCTTTTAATATGAAGAGAAGTAGTTCTTAAAATTAAAATAATTTAAAAACTGTTACTAGTAAAAAATTTACTCCCAATTGATTTTTGGGCGTGATCCACAATATTTGATTTTTTCAGATATGAAGAAGGAATTAGTATTATTTTTATAAAGTTGCCGCCCTTGGAGTATTATATTTTAAAGAAATTAAATAAAGCTAGTAGATCAATTTTATTATTAATTAATACTAAAATGTGTTACTAATATGTTTGAAAATAATTTTAAAAAAAAGTAGATTCGGGAGTACTATTAGCTCCCCAATAATAAAATACATAGCATTATAAAGTACGTTCTCGTACAAAAGAGGGAATAGATTATTCCTTGTTATTTTTCTTTTTTCACTTGATATTCTACTGTTAAAGCTACTCATTTTGAGCTCTTCACTTTAACAGAAAGCTCACCAAGGGAGATTAACAATGGGGAAATTTGCTGTAACAATGATGAGTTTTCTGCTGTTATTATTGTGTGCTGGTTTTACTGAAGCAGTGTACATGAAGTACAAGGACCCAAAACAGCCACTGAATGTTAGAATAAGGGATTTAATGAACAGAATGAGTCTTGAAGAGAAAATTGGTCAGATGACCCAGATTGAAAGACATGTAGCTGCACCTGAGATCATGAAGAAATACTTCATTGGTAAGCTTTTTCACAAAAATCTTGAGGCCTTACATTACCATTATGGTGAAATCATTTTACTAATTTTTTTAATATATGTGTATTTGAAGATTTTTTAATGTATAAATGTGTGTGTATTATGTATTTTAGAGGCGAATCCAGGACTTGAACTTGATGTTCAATCTTTAAGGTTCTTAGTACTGAATGTATTGTACTTATAAGTTCAAAATTTAGTATTTAATGAAATTTTAATGTTTTTTCGTGCATATATATCTATGTTCTGGTAAAAAATACTGGGTTTTGTTAAACCCACTGAAAATATGTCCATCAGCCTGTGGTGTGGTGTGGGGTGTGTGTGTGTGTGCAGACAGGTATCAATTGCTACAAAAGAGTAGTAAACTAAGTAGGTGAAGTGTAACTCTGCATTCTTAGACTTAAAATTTTGGATTGGCCGTCGTCGTGGTGGTTAAATGAAAGGCTACCTTTTTTTCTGGTTTTAGTGAAGTGTGAATAATTGTTATTGTGGCAGGGAGTGTACTGAGTGGTGGAGGAAGTGCACCAGCGCCTAAGGCTACTGCTGCAGACTGGGTGAAGATGGTTAATGAGATTCAGAAGGGTTCTCTTTCAACACGCCTTGGCATTCCCATGATTTATGGAATTGATGCAGTCCATGGGCACAACAATGTCTACAAAGCTACAATTTTTCCACACAATGTTGGCCTTGGAGTCACAAGGTAAAGGAAATGGTAGTAACAATATTTGCAACTTATTGAGCGGCATTCTTCTTGTAAATGTTTATACTGAATATGAAATTCGAAGAAATGTACATGGTTAGTGTTTGTGATATATAGTCTATGCTTCAACTTTTGGACCCAATCGGCTTGAAAAATTGATCTTCTGTCGTGATGGTTATATGTCGGGGGATTCTTCAAGTCACATTGCATGAACGTGGGAGGAGGGGTTGAGAGATGGCTGACATGTTAATTTAGGAAATTTCCAAGAAGACCTCTCACCAGGAGTCATTTCGAGAGGTTGAGTAATTGACCCTAATAATGACTAGATTACTCTTGTGGAAAAGTTGAATTTACATCTTGTGTTGGAAATTTGTGTATTTGAACCTTTGATCAATTTTTCTTACACAAACGGGGATGATGCTGAGACTTCCTGCCCTGTTTCTTTTTACCGATTGGTGTGAGAGGGAAGCGTATCTTCAAAATTCTAGCTAAAAATTTATTGTGCCTTAAATGTTGTTTGCACGAAATTTGGTAAGATCATAGCCAAATAAGGGAAATTTGAAGATATATTTTGTTGACCTGTTTCTTACATGTAGAAGAGAGTTGATTAATTAGTTGGTTATTTTACAATTGGCTCTTGAAGTTCTTTCATCTCATTTGCTGATACTTGGAATTATTTCAACTTCGCAATAGAGACCCGCAGCTTGTGAAGCGGATTGGGGCTGCGACTGCCCTTGAAGTCAGAGCCACAGGAATCCCTTATACTTTTGCACCATGCATTGCAGTGAGTACCATAACATTATATGTAATCCATATATTGTCTTTATTTGATAGCTTCCATCATAAATATGAGTTTGTCTTTGCTTGATTGTTATCATAGGTCTGTAGAGATCCAAGATGGGGTCGGTGCTATGAAAGCTACAGTGAAGACCATAGAATTGTTCAAGCAATGACTGAGATCATTCCTGGCTTACAAGGAGATATTCCAGCTAACTCCCGTAAGGGTGTTCCTTTTGTCGCAGGAAAGTAAGGAACTCTAGTCTTTCACATCCTTGTCCTTATTGACTCTGTTTGGTGAACTCATTGGCATGTCCAGCTAAGGCTAATATTAAATATTCTTGTCTAAAGGAAATTGGATGTCCAATTGAAGAAAACTGTAACTTTATTTGACTGCAAATAATTGTGATTTAACATTCATCTAGTTGTAACTTTCTTCATTTCATTACACATCCTCAGCCATATTTAGCCTTTCTATCTGGTATATGCTACCCAGTGACATGATTGTATATCTAAATGTGCTCTAGAACTAAAGTAGCAGCCTGTGCTAAGCACTTTGTGGGTGATGGTGGCACTGTCAAGGGCATTGATGAAAATAACACTGTTATCAATGTGAATGGGCTAATCAACATCCACATGCCTG
This sequence comes from Nicotiana glauca, assembly GCA_026770625.1. Taxonomy (NCBI): domain Eukaryota; kingdom Viridiplantae; phylum Streptophyta; class Magnoliopsida; order Solanales; family Solanaceae; genus Nicotiana; species Nicotiana glauca. Next base: position 25,313 of record MU786471.1, read on the forward strand.
CCTATATTGATTCCATTGTAAAGGGAGTTTCGACAATAATGGTATCTTACTCAAGCTGGAATGGCATGAAGATGCATGCTAACCGTGGTCTAATCACTGGCTTTCTCAAGGGAAAGCTCAAGTTTAGGGTAAAAGAGCTGGCCCTCTTCTAAGAGTTTGATTGATTGGAACATAGTGGGGAGATTGCTAATCATCATATTTTCCGCTGGCCTTTATTTCAGGGTTTTGTCATTTCAGATTGGGAGGCTATAGACAAGATCACTGATCCACCCCGTGCGAATTACTCTTACTCTATCCAAGCTGGAGTTCTTGCTGGAATTGACATGGTCAGTCTAAAGGATTACTACCAAAATTGTCTGATATAGAATATGTTATTACTCATTGTTTTCCCTCTAAATTGTCATCTTGTCAAACTGACACAATTAGATCATTATTAGTCAACTCAAGTTGTAATCAAATTCACTTTCCTAATGTATTTAGTAAATTGATTGTCTCAGATTATGGGTCAGGAGAACTTGACTGAATTTCTTGGTGATCTGGCTTTCCAAGTCAGGAACAATATCATTCCCATGAGCAGGATTGACGATGCAGTTAAAAGAATATTAAGGGTTAAATTTGTCATGGGTCTCTTTGAGAACCCATTGGCTGATCTCAGCTTAGCGAACCAGCTGGGAAGCCAGGTAATTTCACCATTCACAAAAATTATCATGACAAGCTTCCCCAAGGGGATGCGAGATAACTTCCGTCAAAATCATAACTTTCCATTCTGGTATAATGGGAATTCTCTTCACCTGGTTCTTTCTTGACTTAATTCCTTTTTTTTCAACTTAAATTCTTTCTGTAGGAACACAGAGAATTAGCAAGAGAAGCAGTGAGGAAATCACTTGTACTTTTGAAGAATGGAAAAGTTACTAGCCAGCCACTACTTCCCCTCCCGAAAAAAGTGATGAAGATACTTGTGGCTGGTAGTCACGCTGACAATTTGGGTTACCAGTGCGGAGGCTGGACTATAGGGTGGCAGGGAATTGGAGGCAATGATCTTACCACAGGTATCTTTCTGATTCCTCACAGTTCTTTCTCTTGACTCTACCCATTGTATATGAGCCGGTGTGAATCAAAATCTTGTGCTCGACATTGCACCTTGATTAGCAGTTAGTGAACTATTTAGACTCCTGCTTTGAAAGCTTTAGAGGTGTTCGTGACAGATTTCTATTTGTTGTCGTTCTGACATTTCTATTCGGTACAAATAAGATTCAAAGTCTTCTGGGTGCTTTGAGCAGTGCCCATCAAAGTAAAACTGATTTTGACACATTAGAACTCTATTAGACACTTACACGTGGCTTCAGCCAAGATGATAAAAGAACAACTTCGACCTAATGGCTGTTTGATTAGAGCAGAGATTCAAAAACAATCATAGCACCAATTGTTTTAGTTGGGTTAATTAAAGAATGTTTAGAATATTGGTAAAGAATGGGTGAGACTGGTACTTTCTCTAAAGGTGACATCAAGAGTATAAGTGTATAACTACATGGCCTTGTCTTTTATTTTATTCTTAGATTTTTCGAGCTTTTCCTTTAGGGAAGTATAATGTAAACCGGGATGGAGTAAACTGGGAAGGTGAATTAAATAGGTGTTGAAAACTTAAGTTTTGGCGGGACTTGAATATTGCCTGGCCCCTTCTACAAACTGTAGACCAAATATTTTAAGTTTCTAGAAGAGCTGCGAGTTATGCACTGTTTGAAGAATGGTCTAAACCCTTTTCCTCTTATGTTAATAAAGTTGCATCTAAGGATTAATGCACCATTTGGTTTTTATTTTTGAGATTATGCTTACTGAACAAGCTCTCTCATATTTGGACAAATACAGGAACTACAATCTTATCTGCTGTGAAAAACACAGCCCATCCATCTACGCAAGTCGTCTACCAGGACAATCCAGATGCAAACTTTGTAAAGTCCAACCACTTCTCATATGCCATTGTTGTCGTGGGTGAGACACCCTACGCAGAGATGTTTGGCGATAGTGCAAAGCTTACTATAGCTGAACCTGGTCCGAGTACTATCACTAACGTCTGTGGGGTTGTGAAATGTGTGGTAGTTGTCATGTCCGGGCGTCCAGTTGTGATTGAGCCGTATCTTGCAAATATAGATGCCCTCGTGGCTGCATGGCTTCCGGGAAGTGAAGGCCAAGGTGTTGCTGATGTCTTGTTTGGTGACTATGGATTCACAGGCAAACTTGCGCGCACTTGGTTCAAGTCAGTTGACCAGCTTCCCATGAATGTTGGTGATCCACATTATGATCCTCTATTTCCCTTTGGATTTGGTCTCAGAACTGAACCTGTGAAGAACTAGCCTCCTCTGGATTTGGTTTCACTTGCTGTTCAATCGTAACATAGAGCTTTATTTATGTCTTGTATCAACAATTCTAGTTTTCCCTTAAAAGGAAAAAAAAGAGAGAGAGAGAGAAAGAAAGACTGATATGTATAATAACTAGAAGTGCCAAAATATTATGAAATTGAATAAATATTACGCTGTTAGAGAAAGTAATAATGTTTAGGAGGAAAGTGTAGTAGTAAAAGACAAGGAAAAGCACCATTGTATTCATTGTGGTGAAATGGAGGAAATACTCCCACCGGCTGCGGTCAGATCGGATATTCGAAATTCGAACCGATCCATTCAATTTCGGATTGTGTTTATTAAAATTTCGGATTTCTGATCGGATTCGGATTGGTATATTTTAATCCGACCTGATCCGAAATTCGAAATTATTAGGTAATGTATAAATACTATACTTTAATTTCGGATAGTCAGTACTTTCTTTACATCTTCCTCCAAGTTATTACCTTTACAATTGCTAGATTTAGCTATATTGGCACCATAGTACTCTAATAATTGCATAAACATGAATTTTTCTTAATGTTTTCCCTCTTTTACAAAGAAAGTATACATATTAGTTTGCAACTTTGAGGCATAATAATACTATCCGAAATCCAATCCGATAAAAACGTTAAAATCCAATCCGAAATGTGCTAAATCCGATCTGATCCGATCCAATCCATGCACAACCGTAGTCCATATATATATATATATATATATATATAAAAATCCGATCCGATCCGATCCGATCCGATCCATGCACAACCCTAGTCCATATATATATATATATATATATATATATATATATATATATATATATATATATATATATATGATTACAAAAATAATCTTTTAATATTAAGCATAAGAATTCCTAATAAAAGGACATAATCGGAATTCTAGATATTAGCCTTGTAATTCTATTAGTTTTAGGACATAATACTATGTTAAAATATCATGGTATAGCCAGTTTTCACACTGATCATTGAAAAATAGCTAGCGTTTACCAAGTCAATGAAAAATAGCCACTATTTTGCTGCAACAGGGACCGGTCCAGTATAATATACGGGAGTTTTGGTGCATTTGTGTACGAACTCCAGCATATTATGCTGGACCGGTATATACCGGTAAAATTTGCGGGAGACTGGAGCACCAATGCTCCAAACTCTAGTATATTATACTGGACAATTATACTTGCTGGAACTCCCGTAAAATTTACTGGAGTTCCAGCATAATTATGCTTGAACTCCCGTAAAATTTGCGGGAGTTCCAACATAGTTATCCTGGAACTCCCGTAAAATTTACGGGAGTTCAAGCATACTTATGCTGAAACTCCCGTAAAATTTACGGGCGTATTTTTTCGGATTTTGAACAGTATTTTCGCTCAGATTTAAAGTGGCTAAATTTCGATGACTTTTGAAACTTGGCTATTTTTCAACGACCAGTGGTAAATCTGGCTATTTTTGAATTTCTCCCTAATACTATACGTTAGGAATCTTACATGATTACCTTTAGGAATCTTATTAGTATAATTATTTTTGGGTATAGATATTAGCCATGCAATCCTATTACTTTTAGAATATACTTATTAAAAATTTTCTATTACTAATTTAATTTCAAAATGTATTATATTGTCCAAATCCATTTAAAAAGCAGGAGAGCATATGTTTATTATAAAAGCATGAATATAATATTAATAGATCAAAATAGCTCAAAGATATTAAACAAAAGAACTCATAGGCAAAGGACATAACTGCAATAACTTATTTTTTGGACTACAATAACTTCTATGCTAATTTTCTTAATATTTAAGATTTTAAAATTAATACAATCTTGTCTATTAAATTATTATTAAAAATATGTACTAATGTTTAATAAAATCAATTTCATACGAATGCTCCATATTGATAGTACATTACCATTCTCTATTCAATATAAAAAAGAATAAAATTAATGCTAAACAGACTACATAAAGCGCTGAAATTGAGAGAGAAAAATTCCCACGATAACATATTATTATATTATATTTGAATTGCTTTCCTACTCAAATAATTTTTTTATTATTAATTATTCGTGTAATATAGAAAATATGCCCAATTATTAAAGAACAACGAAGAAATTTTTTAAGAATATAAATGTGTGAGACAAAAAACAAAAAGATTGGTAAGAACCAATACCACTAATAATTATGCAAACATAAAGATCTAAAAGTGGAACATCATCAATCTTTTTACTCTCTAAAAATAAAATTTATGGTGGATATAATTATAATGTCGGTTAAATATTCGAACATGATATGAACTAATATTAAGAATCTAAATCAACAGAAAATAAATTATATTTTATGTTAAAACCAAATAATTAAATCTTTCAATTAATTATTTAGCAAGATAATCCAATTAAATTATTTTTAAATTCATCATATGAGTAAAATTATTTTTCAAGTTAAAAAAATATAATATTAAGGCGGTCATACAAGTGTTTGAGCAAGCACAATCAAAGCTAAATCCTGAACAAGAATAAGCTTTCAAGACTATATTATAAAAAATCGACTCTAGTATTACGGGATTATCCTTTGTAGATTCCTCCGGCAGAATCGGAATAATATTCCCATGTCATGCATTACTTGCAAATATCAGATCAAGAGGCATGATATTGTTAGTAATAAGAACAAGTGGTGTGCCATCAATAATTTTATTACGAGGTCATACAACTCACTTTAGATTTGATATACCTCTTCAGATAACTGAAATATCCATCACAAATATATCAAATCATATCAATAGTGCTAATTTATAAGAAAAACAAAAGTGATAATATGGGATGTAGAGCTTTTGGTTAAGATTCAAACGATCGAAATAATCGCCAAGAATTTTAGAGGTATATTGGATACCAATGAACCATTTGGTGGAAAGGTAATAGTTTGGGAGGTGATTTCTGTCAAGTACGATCAGTAGTTTCAAAATTGATCAAAGCAGAAACTGTAAAAGCCAACTTGCCAAAATTATACTTATGACCTCAAATGAAAAATATTCAAGTGACAAGAATATAAAAGTAAGAACAAATCCAACATTCAGTGACTTCTTGCTTCGTGTTGGTAATGAAGAAAAGCATCCAATAAAAGATGACGGGTTCTTCTAGAATACTTACTTATCAACCCCAATGGTAATAGTAGTGCATTTAATAAAAAAATATTTTCATCATTAAATTAAAACATAATTTGTGCAAATTAAATGATAGAAATTAAAGAGCTATTTTAGCTTGCAGAAATGAATATGTTGATCAACTAAATAAAAGGTTGATTGCTAAGTTTTATGGTAAAAATAAAATATTTTTCAGTATTGACTCAAGAAAAGATGATAGTAACAATAACTACCAAGAAGAATACTTAAATACTTTAATACCAAATAGTCTTCTACCGTACATGTTTGTTGTCAAGTTCATTATTTTTTGATGTGTGTTGGCGTCACCATATATATAATTGTAACGACCCGGCCGGTCGTTTCATGAGTTATAGCCCAATTTCCCCCATTTCTGCTTCGTTATGTATTCCTCAACTGTTCGTATCGTGTTGGTTGATTCAGGTTCGGAGTGGTTTCAGTGTGAAATGAGACACTTAGTCTCATGTTTAGAAGTTTAAGTTGGAAAAGTCAACTAGATATTGACTTATGTGTAAATAATCTCGGATGTGCATTCTGATGGTTCGGTTAGATCCGTTTGGTGATTTTGAACTTGGGAGCGCGTTCGGAATGTGATTTGGAGGTCTGTGGTAGAATTTGGCTTGAATTGGCGAAATTGAAAATTTGGCGTTTTCGGTCGGCAGTGAAAATTTTGATATCGGGGTCGGAATAGAATTTTGAAAGTTGGAGTAGGTTCGTAGTGTCATTTGTGATGTGTGTGCAAGATTTGTTATTCGGATGAGGTTTGGTAGGTTTCGGCATCGTTTGCGGAATTTGAAAGTTTAGAAGTTCTTAGGCTTGAATTCGAAGGTAATTTGGTGTTTTAATGTTGTTTTTAATGTTCGGAAGGTTCGACTAAGTTTGTATGTTGATATGTAACTTGTTGGTATTTTTGGTCGAGGTTCCGAGGGCCTCGGGTTGATTTCGGGAGGTTGATCGAACAAGGTTGCGTATTTGACTGAAATTATATGATACTTATGTGTTTTAGAAAGAATTTTTATAAATTGGGCTGAATGCTATATTTGGGCCTTGTGCCAGAGCTTTTTGGACCATTAGGGGCCTTTTCATAGTGTTTTGATTGAAAATCTGTACTCAGTCATGCTATGTTTACTGATTCCATAACTCAGTCTTTATTACCCCGTTTTGATGCATATAAAAATGTTACTTTGGGGTGAGCACCCTATTTAACTGATAGCCCGAGTGGCTTGAGAAGTTTATGTCTGAGTGAGGCCGAGGGCCTATTTTGTGAGGATATTATGGGATTGGGCTGCGCGCCGCAGCAAGTTGTTACTGATTCATGACTTTGTGAGGCCAAGGGCCTGATTGATTTATGCACGAGGTGACTTGTTATAGTGCATGGGTTGTAGGAGCCCCTCTGGAGTCTGCACACCTCCAGTGAGCGCGGATACCCTGAGTGAGTGGTAAGAGATATGCCCGAGGGGCTATATACGAGTGACTGTGAGGTTTGCCCGATGGGCTGTGTATGAGTGATGTTGTGCCCTCGGGGTTGCTATGAGAGATGTTTTGCCCGAGGTTTCTTTTATGATTTTAATCACTTTTACCCTCTTTTTCATTGAGCCTTTGTTGAAACTGTTGAAAAATATCTTCAAATGATTTTTACTGAAAACTAGATTTTTAAACGAGATGATTTGACTCACATACTGATTCGAAAGCATGTTGTATTTACTGAGATTTTAGGATGTGGACTTTATGTGTTTTACTGCTCATCACTACTGCTCAGTCTTTATTTAATTTTATTACTTACTGAGTTGGTATACTCACATTACTCCCTGCACCTTGTGTGCAGATCTAGGGGTTGCTGGACGTGCTAGCGAGTGTTGATTTCATCTATCGCGGATTCGTTAGAGTTAGCAAGGTAGCTGCATGGCGATCGCAACCTTGCTCTTCTCCCTCATATATTCCTATAGATGTTATTAGTTGGTTTCCAGACTGTATTAGTCTTAGCATTTTCAGATAGTTCTTAGTAGATGCTCATGACTGGTGACACCCCGATATCGGGATTTTCTTTCCGCACTTTGTTATTCAGACTTATCTTATGAAGTTTTATTAATTAAATAGATTTAAGAAATCTTTAAATTGAAATATCGGGTTGTTTTTGGTAAAAGAGTCAGCTTTCCTAGTTCCACGATAGCGCTATCACGACATGTCAGTTTGAGTCGTGACAAGTTGGTATCAGAGCCTAGGTTACGTAGGTCTCACGAGTCATGAGCGGGTTTAGTAGTGTCTTGCGAATCGGTACGGAAACGTTTCTACTTATATCCGAGAGGATGCGGAACCTTTAGGAAAACATCACATTCTTTAATTTTTGTCGTGCGAATCTGTTGATTCTGGTGATAAACTTTTATTATTCTATTCTCTTACAGATGGAGAGGACATGTGCTACCGGTAAGGACGAATGACCACAAATACCACTAGTTGGGGCCGCAGAGGCCGAGGTCGCGGTTGAGGCTGTGGTAGGGGTAGGGGTGTAGCCCGCACATCAGCTAGGGTAGCACCTACAGATATACCAGTCTTCCCAGTTCATGATTAGGTCCCAATTGTGGATGCTCCAGCGGGACCAGCTCCAACACCGGTTGTGCTTATTGTTATCCTAGGTCTTCAGGGGACCTTAGCTCAGATTTTGACCATGTGCACCAGTCTTGCTTAGGAGGTCGCTGTTTCTACTATTGCAGCTACTTCCCAGGCCGGGAGAGGCACCTAGACTCCCGCCGCCCGTACACCCGAGCAGGTTTTTCAGGGACTACAGACACCGGAGGCACCACCAGCCTAGCCGGTTGCACCTGCTCAGGGCTATATGGTATAGTCATGCCTGATGACGAGCAACATAGGTTGGAGAGGTTTGGTAGACTTCAGCCTCCGACTTTCTGTGGTACAAAGGGCGAGGATGCCCAGGGTTTCTTGGACAAGTACTAGAGGATTCTACATAGAACGGATATTCTGGAGACCAGTGGGGTCTCATTCACTACCTTACTACCTTTCAGTTCTCTAGAGCTGCCTTTACTTGGTGGGAGGCTTATGAGAGGCATATGCTTGTTGGTGTAGCGCCCCTTACCTAGCAGCAGTTCTCTGTTATCTTTCTGGAGAAGTATGTGCCACAGTCCCGTAGAGAGGAGCTGCGCAGGCAGTTCGAGCAGTTGCGTCAGGATGATATAACTATGACGCAATATTATATAAGGTTCTCTGAGTTAGACCATCATGCTATCTGGTTATTTCCCAAGGTCAGGAGAGGATCACCACTCGCCCAGTCATCTAGGGGTAGAGGACAGTCAGGTAGGGGTCGCCCTAGAGGGGGAGGTTGGTTAGACCCATTTCTGTGCACTCCCAGCCAGACTAGATGCTATTGCTTCAGTGCTGTGATCACAAGTATTGTCTCAGTTTGTCACATGGATTCCTCTGTATTATTTGATCATGGTTCCACTTCTTCATACGTGTTATCAAATTTTTCTTATTATTTGGATACACCTCGCGAGTCTTTTATTTCATCTATTTGTGTATGGTGAATACTATTGTTGTGGACCGCGTATATCGGTCTTTTGTAGTGATTATTGGGGTTTGGATACCCAAGTGGACCTGTTGCTGCTTATTATGGTTGATTTTGATATGATATTGGGCATGGATTCGTGGCATGCTATTCTGCACTGTCATGCTAAGAAGGTGACGTTGGCTATATCGGGGGGTGCCACAGATTGAGTGACATGGTTCGACGGATTATGTTCCTAGTAGAGTGATTTCATTTTTGAAGGCCCAACAAATGGTTTTGAAGGGTTGTCTCTCTTATTTGGCCTTTGTGAGGGATGTCAATGTAGAGACTCCTACCATTATTTCAGTTGCGGTGGTGAGAGATTTTCCGAATGTATTTCTTGCAGACCTGCCAGGCATGCCACCGGATAAGTATATTGACTTCGGTATTGATTTGTTGCCGGGCACTTAGCCCATTTCTATTCCACCGTATCATATGGAACCGTCAGAGTTAAAAGATTTAAAGGAGCAGCTTCAGGAACTCCTTGATAAGGGGTTTATTCGGCCTAGTGTGTCACCTTGGGGTCACCTGTTCTATTTGTGAAGAAGAAGGATGTCAATATGAGAATGTGCTGACTACAGGCAGTTGAACAAAGTCACAATAAAGAGCAAGTATCCTTTGCCTCGTATTGATGATTTATTTGACCCACTTTAGGGAGCGAGAGTGTTATCCAATATTTATCTCAGGTCAAGGTATCACCAATTGAAGATCAGGGAGTCGAACATTCTTAAGACAACTTTCAGGACCCGATATGGTCATTATGAGTTCTTTGTAATGTCTTTTGGGCTAACCAATTCCCCAACAACGTTCATGCATTTGATGAACAACGTGTTTTGGCCTTATCTCGACTCGTTTGTTATTGTATTCATTGATGATATTCTGGTGTACTCGCGTAGTCAGGAGGAGCACACTGAGCATTTGAAATTGGTATTGCAGCGGTTGAGAGAGAAGAAGCTTTATGCAAAGTTCTCCAAGTGTGAGTTTTGGCACAATTCAGTGGCATTCTTGGGGCACTTGGTGTCCAGTGAGGGTATTTAGGTTGATCCGAAGAAGGTAGAGGCGGTCCAGAGTTGGCCCAGACTGTCCTCAGCCACATAGATTCGTAGTTTTCTTGGGTTGGTGGGTTATTACTGTCAGTTCGTTTAGGGACTTTCAAATACTGCATCACCCTTGACCAAATCGACCCAAAAGGGTACTCCTTTCAGGTGGTCGGATGAGTGTGAGGCAAGCTTTCAAAAGCTCAAGACTACCTTGACCACAACTCAAATGTTAGTTTTTCCATCAGCTTCAGGTTCTTATACAATATATTGTGATGCTTCTAGGGTTGGTATTGGTGTGTGTTGAAGCAGGAGGGTAGGGTGATTGTTTATGCTTCTTGTGAGTTGAAGCCCCATGAGAAGAACTACCCTGTTCATGATTTGGAGTTGGCTGCCATTGTTCACGCGTTGAAGATTTGGAGGAATTATCTCTATGGTGTGTCTTGTGAGGTGTTTACTGATCATCTTAGCCTCCAATACTTGTTCAACAAAAGGATCTCAATTTAAGGCAGCGGAGATGGTTAGAGCTGCTAAAGGACTATGCTATTACTATCTTGTACCATTCGGGGAAGGCCAATGTAGTGGCCGATGCCTTGAGTAGGAAGATGGTGAGTATGGGTAGTCTTGCATTTATTCCTATTGGGGAGAGACATCTTGTAGTTGACGTTCAAGCCTTGGCTAATCGGTTTGTGAGGTTGGATATTTTGGAGCCCAGTGGGATCCTAGCTTGTGTGGTTTCTGGGTCTTCCTTGTTTGATCATATCAGAGAGAGCCAATACGATGATCCTCATTTACTTGTTCTCAAAGACAAATTTTAGCACGATGATGCTAGAGATGTTACTATTGGTGATGATGAGGTATTGAGGATGCATGCCCAGATATGTATGCCCTATGTAAATGGGCTTCAGGAGTTGATTCTAGAGGATGCCCATAGCACGTGGTATTCCATCCATTTAAGTGATGCGAAGATGTACCAATATTTGAGACAACACTACTTGTGGAAGAGAATGAAGAAATATATAGTGGGGTTTGTGGCTCGGTGCCTCAATTGTCAGCAGGTGAAATATGAGCATCAGAGACCGTGTGCTTGCTTTAGCAGATAGATATTCTAGAGTGGAAGTGGGAGTGAATCACCATGGGTTTCGTAGTTGGATTACCACGGACCTTGAGGAAGTTTGATTCTATTTGGGTGATTATGGATCGACTGACCAAGTCCGAATACTTCATTCCTGTATGTACTACCTATTCTTCAGAGCGGCTAGCTGAGATTGATATCCGAGAGATTGTTCGCCTGCATGTTGTCCTGATTTCCATCATTTCAGATAGAGGTACTCAGTTTACACCGTAGTTTTGGAGGGCCGTGCTGCGAGAGCTAGGTACTCAGGTTGAGTTGAGCATAAATTTTTACCCTCAGACAAACAGATAGTTCGAGCTCACTATTCAGATATTAGAGGACATGTTGCGCGATTGTGTCATTGATTTTGGGGGTTCATGGGACTAGTTTTTACTGCTCACGGAGTTTGCATATAATAACAGTTATCAGTGGAGTATTCAGATGGCTCCATATGAGGCTTTATATAGGAAATAGTGCAGATCTTTAGTAGGTTGGTTCGAGCCCGGCGAGGCTAGGCTTTTGGGTGCAGAGTTGGTAGAGGATGCTCTGGACAAGGTGAAACTGATCCAGAAGCGACTTCGTACAACTCAGTCAAGACAAAAGAGTTATGCTGACAGAAAGGTTCGTGATATGTCTTACATGGTTGAGGAGACGGTTCTACTGAAGGTTTCACCCATGAAGGGTGTTATGAGATTTGCGAAGAAGGGCAAGTTGAGCCCTCGTTTCGTTGGGCCTATTGAGGTGCTTCGGAGAATTGGGGAGGTGGCTTATGAGCTTGCTTTGCCACCTATCTTGTCGGGTGTGCATTCGATATTTCATGTTTCTATGCTCCGAAATATATCGGTGATCCGTCTCATGCTTTGGATTTTGGCACGGTTTAGTTAGGTGGTGATTTGACTTATGATGTGGAGCCAGTGGCTATTTTGGAGCGGCATGTCCGAAAGTTGAGATCAAATGATATAGCTTCAGTGAAAGTGCAGTGGAGAGGTCGGCCCGTGGAGGAGGCTACTTAATATATGGAACGAGAGATGCGCAACATATATCCACACCTATTCGAGGCTTCAGGTATGTTTCTAGACTTGTTCGAGGACGAACATTTGTTTAAGAGGGGAGGATGTAACAACCCAACCGGTTTTTTCATGAGTTATACCCCTATTTTCCCCATTTATGCTTCCTTATGTATTCCTCAACTGTATTTCATCGTATCATTTTGGTTGGTTCGGGTACAGAGTGGTTTCGGTGTGAAATGAGACACTTAGTCTCCTGTTTAGAAGTTTAAGTTGGAAAAGTCAATCGGATATTAACTTATGTGTAAACGATCTTGGATGTGAATTCTGATGGTTCATTTAGCTCCATAATGTGATTTTGGACTTGGAAGCATGTTCGTAACGTGATTTGGAGGTCTGTGTAGAATTTGGCTTGAATTGGCAAAATTGGAAATTTGGCATTTTCGGTCGGCATTGGAAATTTTGATATCGGGGTTGGAATGGAATTCCGGAAGTTTGAGCAGGTTCATAGTATTATTTGTAATGTGTGTGCAAAATTTCAGGTCATGTGGACGAGGTTTGGTAGGTTTTGGCATCGTTTTCGGAATTTGGAAGTTAAGAAGTTCTTAGGCTTGAATCCGAGGGTAATTTGGTATTTTATGTTGTTTTGAATGTTTGAAAGTTCGACTAAGTTTGTATGTTGATATGTGACTTGTTGGTATGTTTGGTAGAGGTCCCGAGGTCCTCAGGTTGAATTGGGAGGTTGACGGAACAAGGTTGGAATTTGAGAAATGCTGAAGTTTTCTCTCAACTGTCATAACTGCACCTGCGGAGTGGGGACCGCAGAAACGAAAAAAGCAGCCGCAGAAGCGGCCAAAGCTGAGGAGGGCAGGAAATGTAGGTGTGAGGATTGGTCTGCAGAAATGGACTCTGGGATTTAAGTGAGAACCGCACCTGCGATGGATTTTCCGCAGGTGCGGCATCGCAGAATCGACATGTGGACCGCAAATACGGAAGTTCTAGGCAGAATGTATAAAAGGCGGACATCGCAAAATTTGGGTTATTTTTTACCATTTTTAGTCGGCCTTGGAGCTTTTGAGAGCGATTTTGAGGAGGAATTCAAGGGTTTATCAGCAAGGTAAGTGGCTTGAGCCTTAAAACTTGTGATTATGGCGATTTTCAGTTGTTTGAGCATGTAATTAATAGGAATTAGGGGTGAAAATGATGGGTTAGGACTTGGAAATTGGAGAGTTTGATTTGGGGATTTGAGGGACCATTTGATGTCGGATTTTAATTAATTTGGTATGTATAGAGGAGTGAAAGGGGTTTATAGTTTTGTGATTTTTGTCGGATTCTGAGACGTGGGCCTGGGGGACGGGTTTGGATGAATTTTGGGATTTTAGTCTAAATTGATAGTTTTTCGTATGGAATTGGTTCCTTGGCCTATATTGATTGCATTGTATTGCTTTTGGTTATATTCAGAACGTTTGGGGGTCAATTCCAGATGCAAGGGCATCACGGAGTATGGATTTGACCGGTTTGAGGTAAGTAATGGTTGTAAATCTAGTCCTGAGGGTATGAAACCCCAGATTTTGCATCATTTTACTACTTTTAGGTGACACACATGCTAGGTGACGGGTGCGTTGGCGTGCACCCTTGGGGATTCTGACTTGGTCCATCCCGTAGCAACTGTAAAGTTGCGTATTTGACCGAAACTATATGATACTTATGTGTTTTAGAAAGAAGTTCTATAAATTGGGCTGAATACCATATTTGGGCCTTGTGCTAGAGCTATTTGGGCCCTTAGGGTCCTTTTCTTATTATACTCACACTGTTTTAATTGAAAATTTATACTCAATTACTGATAGCCCGAGTGGTTTGAGAGGTTTATGATTGAGTGAGTCCCTGGGCCTATTTTGTGAGGATATCATGGGATCGGGCTGTGCGCCGCAACAGGTTGTTACTGATTCATGAGTTTGTGAGGCCAAGGCTCTGATTGATTTATGCCACGAGGTGGCTTGTTATAGTGCCTGGGCTGTAGGAGCCCCTCCGGAGTTTGCACACCCCCAGTGAGTGCTGGTACCCCGAGTGAGTGATATGAGATATGCCTAAGCGGCTGTATACGAGTGACTGTGTGGTTTGCCAGAGAGGCTGTGTATCAGTGATGTTCTGCCTGAGGGGCTGTTATGAGAGATGTTTTGCCCGAGGGCCTGTTTATGATTTTAATCACTTTTACTCTCTTTTGCATTGGGGCTCTATTGAAATTGTTGAAAATATCTTCAAATTATTTTTTACCAAAAATTGGGGTTTTAAACAAGATGATTTTACTCACATACTGTTTTGAAAGCATGTTGTATTTACTGACATTTCAGGATGTGGACTTTATGGGGTCGTTTGGTAGGAGGTATTAGAAAAAATAATGCAAGCATTAGCTCAATGCATTACTAATACACTGTTTGGTACCTTTTTTCAACTTGTGTATAACTAATACTTGTATTAGTTATACACCATACTTGGCATTATCCTATGCATAAGTAATGCATAGAAAACCATGGTATTAGTAATACCAAGGCTTTAATGCATGCACTAGCATGGTTAAAGATAAAATTGTCCTTAAAGTCCCTTAAAGCTAGAGAATATAGAGGGCATTTTTGTAAACAACTATTTTTTTTAAAAATTATGCAATGCATTATAATTTTAATACACTATACCAAACAATAGATAAGAAATAATATTTGCATAACTAATGCTTGCATTACTAATGCATGCATTACTAATACATGCATTACTAATACACCTTATTCCGCATTATTCTTATACACCCTACCAAATGACCCCTATGTGTTTTACTGATCGTCACTACTGCTCAGTCTTTATTTACTTTGTTTACTAACTGAGTTGGCGTACTCACATTACTCCCTGCACCATGTGTGCAGATCCAGGGGTTGCTGGACGTGCTAGTGAGTGTTTATTTCATCTGTCGCGGATCCGTTGGAGTTAGCAAGGTAGCTGCGTGGCGATCGCAGCCTTGGTCTTCTCCCTCCTATCTTCCTATAGATGTTATTAGTTGGTTTCCAAACTGTATTAGTCTTAGCATTTTCAGACAGTTCTTAGTAGATGCTCATGACTAGTGACACCCTAATGTCGGGCTTTTATTTCCGTACTTTGTTGTTCAAACTTATCTAATGAAGTTTTATTAATGAAATAGCTTGAAGAAATCTTTAAATTGAAATATCGGGTTGTTTTTGTTAAAAGAGTTGGCTTTCCTAGTTCCACAATAGGCCCCATCACGACATGGCAGTTTGGGTAGTGAAAATAATAGACTAAGTTAAAGTTGATTTTCCATTGCATATAGGTTAATTTTGAAGAAAAATGTCTGTCAGGCTACTAAAAACTTTGATCCGCTGAATAGCTTATGTAATAGTACGCATATAGTATATAGACGTTTTGACAACAACGTCATGCATACAGAACTTATGATACTAGTCAATGTGCTTCTAAGTATGTGTTTATCCCCGAATACGAATTTCGTATTCCAAACCTAAAGAATATCCTTTTAAATTTTTTAGAAAATAATTTTCAGTATGTTTATCTTTTGTAGTTATAATAAATAAAGTACAAGGATAAACATCCTAAATATTAAACTATATTTACCACAATATGTTTTCTTACACGAATAATGTGTTGCACTTTCAAGAGATTTATAAATATCGACAACTAGAGTTCTGGTTATAGAAGGGTAACCAAAGCATTAGAAGGAAACATATAGTCCATAAAAATGTGTTTGTTAAGATACCGTCACATTGTTGATACCCAATTTTTTCCTATATATTTTATATACTCAAAATGTTCTCAAAATAATATGTACATGTATATATAAGCATGCCCAAGAGTTTTGGTATCTTTACCTTATTTTAAAGGTTTTTAAAATCAATTTGTTGTCTAATTTAATAGTACAAAATTCAATAATTATTTCCGAACTATCATTTTTTGATGTAATAATTTATTTTTATTTTATATTTACACCAAGATATAATTAATGTGATTTTTTTCACATTTTTATAAAATTTATTTGGTATTTTAAAAGCTAAATTGCTATAATTGTAATTATAGCCTATTTTCCGATTAACGGTATTTTGCAATTACAAAATTGCTCCCAGTACTTTTAACTAATATTTATATGATTATTAATCAATTTAGTATTTTTAACTGGTTTTGGAAATTATTTTAACTATTTTTAAAATAAAATAGGAAGAAATGGCTGTTTAACATTTAGTCTCGTCCATTTCAATTATAACCCCTTTGCAATTTCAATTTTAACCACAATTGAGCCCAATCGCAACCAGCACAAATTTTAAACCGATCGGATCCCCCCTTTTAATCTCAGCCATTAATCTAGAAGATCAACGATCCAGATTGATTATTTCCTTTTTAATTCACAGACGACCCCTAACCCTAATTCATTTTCCTCCTTCAGCCGCCCTTGAACTCCCAAATTCTTTCAAGGCTCCCCGGAACCCTAGCCTCCCCTACCTTGTTCCACCATGTTTTCACCGGCGTCCATGGCTTCTCAGGCCATGGACAACCTATACCCACCTCCTATGGCTCCTGCATGCCTGTTGTTCGAAGGATCCAGGCCAGACCTCGAGGGTCTTCACCCAGGCCTTCACTGATTCGAAGATTCCGGCCATCTCCGGCCTTGCTCCGTTGGCTCTTGGTCTTTTGAGCATGTTTATGACATTATCCGACTTAGATCAGGTATTTTCGAAGCCTTTATCATCTCTAGGGTTCATCTGGAACCCTAAATATCGAGGTTCTCTCCGATTATTTTAGATCTGTTACATGTTTGCACTCTTGCTTAAGTTTCTTAAACCTTTTTTTCCTATTTTCTTTCAAAAAAGCACTTCTTTTCGATTAGGGTTTCTGGAAAGTTCTTAAAATATTTCTGATTCTTCTTCTTCTCTTTTTCTTGGTGTGAATCGATCCCTGCTATGTTCTTACTGTCTCTTTTCTGACTCACATGCCTTTTGTGTGTTCTTATATTTTCCTTGTTATGAATTTTTTTTATTATGCTCCATTATATCTCATACTGGTTTTTCACCATGCTCTCACATGTCTGTCTTATGTGTTCCTCTACTGTATTTTCCTACTGAATTTTGATCCTTTGTTTGCCTTTACCGGACTTCGCCTGGATTCTTTCTAGATGTGTTTCATCGACTGTTTCTTTAAGTTTACACTACATGAACTCATTTAATTTTCAAGCTTTCTTGAAACCCGTTTCCCGTACTGGTTCCTATGTTTTACTTGCTATTGTGCTTGTATGCTTCTCATGAGACTCTGAAAAGGTCTCTGAGCTTATCTCGATAGTTTGCCTCTTCATCTCTATATCAAATTCGAGTTTAAAAAGCTTAGGATTTGGGGGTTTTCTTTGGCTAAATTTGGTTTTATGTTTGGACAAGGGTTCTACTATGAAACCTTGAACTCTCAGACTCACTTCAAGTTTATGAATTGAATTTGAACCTTTTTCTGCATTTGTGATTTTGAAACTCTCTTGCTTGACATGTCTATGTGTTTTATATGAGAGCTTCTCTTTCAAAGGTCTTGCCAACTGTTAATTGATTCTGAATTCCTTTAATATTGCTTATTTGATTGTTACTGATTTTTCCCTAAATTAAAACTTTCCTTTTACCTCTTTTCTGACTCGAGCAAGGCTTTCAATGGGATTCTTTACTGGTTATTTTACTGATTCCTTTTCCTTGTTTTACAAATCATTTACCACCATGTATTTACCCTTATTTGTCTACCTTGCACGAGGTATTTACTTGATTTCCTTCCTTAAATAACTTCTGCCCATTACTGTTTGAATTTGGAGTCCTTAATTAAATGAAATCTATAGGCTGATTGATTTTAATTGGTACATAGTTCCTTAATTATTACTAAACTATGATTCTTGCCTTATTTTCTACACCTTTGCAATTATAAATACCCTGATCTTTCATTAACACACACAATTTTAGTCATCACAATTCTCTTCTAAAACTTACACTCTTGCTTCTTGATTGCAATTTGGCTTCCCTAAATCTACTGTTTCTTCCTACTTGCTCTTCTGAACTGGTATGTCCTACTATTGATTCAAGCATCAAAATCCAATGTGTTTACTTACAAGCTTTTATGTCCATGCCTACTTTACTTCTTTATAAAGTTCAGTTTTAAAACAAATACTTATGTTTAGCTATATATTACTGCAATGAATCCCTATTCCCAATCCCTTTTATGTGCTTTGGGCTATAGTTTAAGACATGGCAACATACAAAGTTGTTGTCATGGATTAAGACTGGGTCCTTTGGATCCTAGCCTATTTCAATCTCCCATACCTCCATTCCCTTATGTGTATGGAGTTAAGGTATAGCCTGTCAGCCTCTAAATTGCTGTCCATGGATGAACCTGACCCTCAAAGGGTCCTAACTTTCTAATTTTTAAGCTAACAAGCTGGTCAGGGGTGTGCCAGTAGTCCAGGTGCTAGGCATGACCACCAGCCTGCCCTGGCTCCCTCCTAATTCCTTTTCATTGCACTTACACTTACTCCTAAGCCCTTAAGTCCTGCACCCCTCATGTGAGCCTTGCCTTGGGACCTTGAGTTCCCTTTGAACTTGGACACTTGAGGGCTGCCCCTTCTACACTGCACTATAATCTGTTCTGTAATAATATTTGGGGTGTAAGCACTGCTTGGAACTCTTGAAGTTCCTTGGAACTTTGACACATCCCAAATAAGAGAAAGGCTTTGAAAAATCCGATCCTGGAAGTTGGTTTATCTCATATTATTAGACTTCGAGTTTGGATTAGGCTGATTAGATGTAGATGTAATCACTGATGTATTTCCATTTATTCTTTTGATTCACTTGGTCTGTCATAAGCTTTGTAATGAAACTTGTAATAACTAATGGGGTATAGTGAAAAGGGATGGGATAGAATGCATGCTAAAGGGGTAGATACCATGCCTATAGGGTGTATATTTTCTCAATTCTGCATTTTCACGTAGATGCCATGCCTATAGGGTGTATCTTTTCTCAATTCTGCATTTTCACGTAGATACTGTGCCTATAGGGTGTATATTCTCTCAATTCTACATTTTCACATAGAAAACATGTCTATAGGATTGATACTTTAAAATGCTGCATTCTTCACATAGATACCATGCTTATAGGTTTTCTGCACTTCACAATATATACCATGTCAATAAATCACTGCTAAAATTCTGCACATCACATAGATAATATGCCTATAGGAATTTTCCTGCATTTTTGCACGTGCATCTGTCATTAGGCAATTCCACTTATAGGACCTAAAATAAACCAATCATATAAATGACCTTCTTAGAAGATCTTTGCATAAAACAATTCGTAACACCTAGAAAGCATGCCTATAGGAGTAATCAATTAAAATCTGAAATTGCCCACTCATCTTTAAAATCAGTAGTAATTCGTTTAAAGTACTCGCATAACTTACGATACTGTAACTTATAAATAGTTTTTTGCAATAAGTTCGTTATTCCCCCGTCTTTGAACTAATAGATATCATGCATATAGACCATGTTTAACTTAGATAGATATCTAGATAATTAATCAATCATTAGTTTTTCTGCAACTACATCTAAGCAGGACTAATTCGGACTCCCTATCTGGAATATATGTGGTAGATCAATTCTTCCTATGCTAATTTTAATCAAGGACCTAAACAGCATGTGTAAGACATGCTAAACAATTCGTTTCTCTAAATGAGGAGGACTACTTGAGCCTTTAATTGCTTTATCTCCCCATTAAGTGTATTATGTGTTTTTGATTGTTGCCTTAGAATTTTATCCTTTTAAACCTCTGAAAAGCCAAGCTTCCTCCCTTTAGTATTAGTAGTACTAAAAGCCTCCGGGACTGATAGGTGGGACGGGTAATAGCACGCTGTAGGTAGCGATATGATTCTGCGATTAATACCTTAATGGGGTGGGAAGGGTAGACATAGAGATGATGATCACACGATAACATTATGCGTACGATTGGTTACCGATGTTGTGTGGATGATCCATGTGATTTATAATCCTAGGACCCATTTCCTTATGTTACTTTGTTTAGTATCAATAAATTCTGTCTTTTCAATTACCCAAAACTCCCCTTTAGTTTTTTCACTGCATTATTCATTTTCCTTCTAACTTTTTCTTCTTTGTTTATTCAATGTCTTGACTAATTCTTGCACTTAGACTCTCCCTCAAACAAATTATAGATTCCAACATGCTTTTTTGCAACCCTTATGTGTAAATTTATTTGTATACTTGTTTATATTAAAGTCACAACATAGCATGACCGGGAACCACACTAGTGGATCTTGAGGGGTGCCTAACACCTTCCCCTCGAGATAATTTCTAGCCCTTACCCGAACTCTGGTTTTCAAATTCAAAACCCTTATTGTCCTAATGCACTTAATCATTAGCTGGCAACTCTTGAATTCCAAAAACCCAATTCCCAAACGGGAATAGAGTTGCCTTCCCAAATGTCGTAAACCCGATTTCGCGAGAAAAAGGGTGCATCGACAGCATGACGACTCTGCTGGGAATTATTTAGGCTTTTACCACTTCATGTTATATGTGACTTTATTGTTTTCTCTATTTCTTTGTTAATACCTTTATTCGAAACTAACTTGTCTTTTTGTTTCTTTTTCTTTAACGCTTTCATTTACTGCTTTCCTTCAATACCGTTGTAATTTCTGAGCAATTATTGTAATCATTATGAATGTGAAAATGCGTGACAGTTTGTTTCATTCTTGTAATTGTATCTTCAACATCATATTCCACTCGTGCCAAACAAATACCGTAGCAACGCTTGATGAGTTGTTGCATTTTTTCGATATTATTACCCCTAAATTTGGCAAAGGCATATTTGCGGTAAAACTAGTCGATCAACGGTGCAGTCGACGGTTCTGTGCCTTTCCCTCTTGAGTTGTCCACTCAACGGTACCGTTCTAGCACCCTATAGAAACCTTATTCTATTTAGCTGTACATGCATCACTGTCAAACCTAGTCGAGTCAGTTATGTTGTCCACATAATGACTCTTTAAGATAGCCTTATCCAAAGTCCACTGGGTTCCCCCGGGACCCAAACGGACAACATCATATTCTGTGCATTTATTTGGAGAACTAAATGCTGTTTATGCCAATTATTGATTTAAATAGTCGAGTCCGGCGGGGGTGAGAGACTAACACTTTGTTTTGCAGAAAATGAGGCACGAAATCCCTAGATTCGACGTGGTAACCAATATTCACCCGAGGTTTCTAAGTTGGTAGGAGGACCTTCATTCCAGTGACCGGACTCTCGTCCGGAAGTATTTGGGAAACTTACCCTCTCTTTTGGAAATTCAGCCGAACAACAAAATCGTAGAGGCTGTGACCTTATTCTGGGACAGTGATAGATCAGTATTTCGATTTGGGGACCTTGAAATGATCCCTCTGCTCAAGGAAATAGGAGGGTTAGCCGATATTCCTTGGGAGACTCCGGGTTTGCTCATGCCAGAAAACCACAATGGTAAGGGTTTCTTCAAAATGATGGGGTTGAAGAAAAATTCAGACTTGACTTGTTTGATGGATTCCTATATTCCTTTTGACTACCTGTATAAGAGGTACGGCCATAGCAAATCCTACCGCACCTATCCGGATGAATTCGCCCTCATATCATTGGGGCATATCCACATAAGGGTTTTCGTCTTTATGTTCTGCTTCTTGGGAATGATAGCGTTTCCTATGAAGAAGGCTAGAATCCATACCAGAATAGCCATGGTCACCAAGACATTGATGGAGGGGATTGAAGGGCAACCTTTTAGCATAGTGCCCATGATTGTTGCTGAGATCTACCGAGCTTTGGAAAACTGTCAGCGAGGAGCCAACCATTTTGAGGGTTGCAACTTACTACTTCAAGTCTGGCTTATAGAACATATCCAAAGGGTCGATACTGTCAAGAGCTTCCGTGAAGGCTGTGGAATGATCATATAGCCTTTCACCATCCCAAGAGAATGAACTATATGCCTGACATGTTTGCTCAGTCGGGGGATGCTCGAGGATGGGTAGAGTTGTTTGAAAACTTGAAAGAAGACAAGGTGCAATGGATGTTCGAATAGTTCCCTACCGGAGAGTTTATCATCCGCTTTCGCGACGCTCCATTCCTCATACTCATTGGTCTGAGGGAAACTTATCCCTATGTCCCTCTCCGAGTCATGAGGCAAGCAGAGAGAAAGCAAGTCGTACCAAAGGTCGAGAAGATGAGACATTTCAGGGCTGATTTTCAAGACGACGATAGCCCATACAAATGTCAAGATCAACACATGTGGAACAACAAGATCATCCTGGAAACTGATTCCATAGAGCCTGACAGATATCATGCCGGCTACACTTTATACTATCCAGGTTGGCTAGAAGAATATCATGCTAGGTTGGGACAACCCGGGTCTGTTCGAGGTCACAGGGTCATCGATGAAAGGGCTGAGATACATGTTAAGTACAATCAATTGTGCAAAAAGATCAGGGAGTGCGAGAGTGAGCATCAAGAAATTCAAGAAGCAAACCAAAAGTTGATCGAGGAATGGAAGGATATGGCTATCAAAGCCAACAAGCGCCTAGGGCATTTGGAGCGGGGTTTAGTAGAGCTGGAAGGGAAATTCATTCGGAGGATCGAGAATTGCCAAAATGCTGAAGGAAATGAAGGAGTACATTTGGCTAGGGCTTATCTACTGCTAGGATTGCGTGAGCTGGTGGGTTCGATGGAGCCAAAGATGCCGAGTCTGGGGAAGGTCCTTCTGGGACCAAATAGTCAGGAGTTTCGTTTCTTTTTTCTGCTTTGAAATGTAATAAGGCTAATGGCCATTAGTGACATTTTTACTTTATGCAATTTTAGTGTCGTTTTGGGATTCGTCTTATTTTTATCAATAAAATGAGGCATTTAGCATTATAAGTTCTCCAAGTCAACTTGTCGCTAGGCCTACCTCGGGCACAACGAGTCACCCAATTTAGGACACGATTTATATTCTTATGTTATGTGTTTAAATATTGCAATATTTTTACAGAATCCATATTAACTTGTTACCTTTTTGTTGTTTTTACTTTTATTTTTATTCCCCTCCCTTAAAGGTTAGTTTGTGCATTCTGGCATCATCATCCTACTCCACAAGATCTAAGGGCCCTCCACCTCCTCCTCCTCCAAGTCCTATAAAAAGTAGGGGCAAAGCAAAAATGGAAGATTTGAACAACGCCAGAAAGGAGAATTCGATTGAAAGGGTAGAGGTTCCTCAGGGTATTCAGGTATCCAAAGAAAGTGCCGCTCAACTCGAATAGAAGTTACTGAAATTTCAAGAAGAACTAGACCAAGTTCGAAACTCGGCAAGTCTGTCATTCTCCCTCACAACTCTAGATGCTCAACACCTCATAGCTCCACGGAACATCCCAAAGTCGTAGAAACAACCCGCTACTCATCAAAATTGCAACACATGCCACAACAACACTCCACTACTCATCCCTGAACCATCAAATGATTATCCCCACCACGCTCTCATCTATGTGGAAACCCTACCACAATACACTCAACCCATTACAAACATACCGGAGTCTGATGACAAAGACTCTCTCATAAAAAACTTGGCAGCCGAGCTCAAGAAATTGACTAACCGAGTCCAGGGCGTTGAAGGAAACAAAGGCATTGAAGGGATGAATTATGAGGATCTTTGCATTCAGCCAGACGTCAAACTTCCCGAGGGGTACAAACCTCCCAAGTTCGAAATGTTTGACGGCTTGGGGGATCCCAAAGTCCATATGAGGACATACTGTGATAAGCTAGTCGACCTAGGAAGAGATGAGAAGATTCACATGAAACTTTTCATGAGAAGTTTGAAAGGTGATGCGCTATCTTGGTACATTAGCCAAGATCCCAAGAAGTGGACGAGCTGGGTTGGAATGGCGTCCGATTTTATGGACAGGTTCACGTTCACTACTGAAAATGCACCAGATATCTTTTACATCCAGAATCTGAAAAAGAAACCCACTGAGACATTCCGCGAGTATGCTACTCGATGGAGATCCGAGGCTGCTAAGATCAGGCCGGCCTTAGAGGAAGAACATATGAACTGATTTTTTGTCCGAGCTCAAGATCCGCAATATTATGAGAGGTTAATGTTGATAGAGGGACAGAAATTCTCCGATATCATCAAGCTAGGAGAAAGGATTGAGGAAGGCATTAAGAGCAGTATGGTCACTAATTTTGAAGCACTGCAGGCTACCAACAAAGCCCTATAATGTGGTGGCGCGTCCAAGAAAAAGGACGTGAGTGCCGTGATGGTTGCACAGAGAACCCAATCCCCAGTAAAATACCAAGCCTACCCGGTATCCCCTCTCACATACCAGCATATCCCCAACTACCAAACACCTCCTCCCTCTTACCAAATTCCATCACCTGCTTACCAATCGTCCCCCTCCCCCACATATCAACCTACCTTACCAAGATATTCCCAACTCGCACCCGTCTACCAAGCCTATAACGCTCACTACCAATCACCTCTCGCCCGCCAAAACTTCCCTAGGCCACGCCCTAACTTTGACTGTAGACCTCCCATGCAATACACTGCCATCGCCGAGCCAATCGACCAACTATATGAAAGACTCAAAGTAGCTGGTTATGTCACCCCAATCCCTGTCATAACTCCAGAAAATCCTTCCCAATAGGTCAATCCAAATAAAACCCGTGCATACCATTCTGGCATGAAAGGTCATACCATTGACGAGTGCCGATCTATGAAAGACAAAATCCAAGCTCTAATTGACAACAAAATCATCGTGGCGAAGGAACATGTTCCACATGTTTGCAACAATTATTTGCCTGATCATAAGGGTGGTGGTGTGCATATGATCGAAGTAGAAGATGATTGGGACACCAAAGGGTCAATTGGATTAACTGCCGAAAGTGACAAGCCCAAGAAACCAACAATCACACTAAATCCAATCGTAGTCCAGATCCAGCCCTCTGGGGATGCTGAAGTAAACATGTCCGTTCCTCTCGAGTTTGAAACACCGTCATCCATAAAGACTGCAGAGCCAATTGAGGTGGAGTTTGGGTCTCCAAAAGCATCTGCACCATTCGAAGTTATTGTGTTGCCTCCCAAAACAAGAGTGCCCATTCCTGTGGCATTGTCAGCCATAACGCCATTCCATACACAGTACATTCCTTGGGATTACGCCGCCGAGGCAAGAAGGAAGGGAAAGACTAGGTCTGGAGAAGCGATTGCAGTGCAGGGTATGACCAGAACCGGCAGAATTTATACTCCGGAGCACTTAGTTGAATCAGGTAAGCATGACTCTGGACGGCCTATTGAAACTGGGCCCGATGATCTCTGGCGGAAGATACAGGCAAAAGAATACTCACTTGTTGACCAATTAAACAAAACACCAGTACAAATCTCCATTCTAGCTCTATTGCAAAGCTCCGAGACACACAAGAACGCCCTGATGAAGATACTAAGCGAGGCATACGTGCCCAGCAATATAACTGGAGGAGAGATGGAAAACATGGTCGGGAAGGTATTGGAGAGTCATAAAATCACTTTCCACGAGGATGAGTTGCCCCCTGAAGGTTTAGGCCACAACAAAGCGTTGCATATCACTGTGCAATGCGAGGACTATTTCATCACCAGGACTTTGATTGACGGAGGGTCCAGCCTTAATATTTGTCCACTGGTGACCCTCAAAACATTAGGGAAGAGTCTGCATGAAGTCAAGGATGGGGATATCAACGTCAAAGCTTTTGATGGCTCCCAAAGGTTCAATATTGAGGAAATCAATTTATGTTTGCAAATTGGGCCAACTTGGTTCGATGTTGATTTTCAACTAATAGACATCCCACCATCCTACAACATACTACTAGGACAACCTTGGATCCACGCCACTGGAGCCGTAGCCTCAACCCTGCACTAGGCAGTGAAGTTCGAGTGGTATCACCAGGAGGTGATTATTCATGGTGATGGGAGTAAACCCATATAAAGTCGTCAAACCATCCTAGAAATTGAAGGAAGAAGGAAACTAGGAGGAGAAACCTACCACCAGATTGAACGAGTCAATGCCGTGGACAATGATAAGTGGTGGAATAACAAGATAGAAAGTATACTAAATTGGAGCAAGTATGAACCTGGCAAAGGGCTCGACAAAAACCTCCAGGGAATTACCAAGCCTATCAAACTGAAGAAGTATGGCACCACTTTCGGGTTAGGGTATGGATACACTTGGCAAGAATTCAGGTTCTGGTCGCCACAATGGCGTGGACCTTACTATCTGCTGGAGCACTCGATACCCCGCCTGGAGCAGACTTTCCAACTGACAGACATCTTATATGGGTCAGAGGAAGAAGAAACATTGGCGGGGATGAAGAATCTGTTCTTGGAAGAAGACGATATGGACTGTCATGTCATTTTTGAGGAGGAAGGGGAGGAGGGCCCCTCCATACAAGCTGTGAGCCGAGGAGCGCATCTCAACAATTGGTCCATTAGAACCACCAAGGCCCGAAAAGTTTCAGGGTAGCAAGGCTAAATAAAGCACTATGCATTTCTTTTTTACTTTTCATTAGTTGATTTCCATTCTGTATTGTCTTAAAATTTTGAAAAAGCTCCGATGTTCAAAACAGTTTTGGGATTTATCAAAGTATTTTAGTTTCTCGCTCTTATTATTTTCTCTATCATTTACTTTATTTACATAGCATTACTATTACTTATCTTGATAAACCGGCGAATGTGACATGCGACGAGGTAACATAACAAAGGATATAGACTCAGAAGAGGATGAGATACCAGAAGAGGTCGTTAAAGAGGTCGAAGACTTTGAGAATAGACCTAAGTCTAACCTGGACAAAACTGAGGTCATCAACCTGGGGAATACAAAGAATGTCAAGGAAACGCGCATCAATGTTCACTTGTCACCGGCAGAAAAGGAAGAATTCACGGAGTTCTTAAAATAATATGAGGACATATTTGCCTAGTCGTATGATGATATGACCGGTCTCAGTACATCTATTGTAGCTCAAAAACTGCCCACAGATCCGACATGTCCGCCGGTAAAGCAGAAGCTCAAAACGTTCAAGCCAGACATGAGTTGGAAAATCAAGGAAGAAGTTACCAAACAAGTCAAAGCCAAGGTCCTCAGGGTAGTGGAGTACCCAACATGGTTAGCCAACATTGTACCAGTGCAAAAGAAGGATGGGAAAGTCAGAATCTGTGTCGACTACGGGGACATCAACCAGGCCAGTCCGAAAGATGACTTCCCCTTGCCAAACATACACATCCTGTTTGACAACTGCGCCAAGCACGAGCTGCAATCATTCATCGATTGTTTTGCTGGGTACCATCAAATATGGATGGATGAAGAAGACGCGGAGAAAACGGCTTTCATTATGCCATAGGGAATGTATTGTTACAAGATGATGCCGTTTGGATTAAAGAATGCTGGGGCCACCTACATGAGGGCCATGACTACCATTTTCCATGACATGATACACAAAGAGATCGAGGTGTATGTAGACGATGTCATCATCAAATCCAAGAAAGTCACTGACCAGATGGAAGATCTGAGGAAGTTCTTTAACAGATTGAGAAGGTACAACCTAAAACTAAATCCCGCCAAATGTGCATTAGGGGTTCGTGCCGGAAAACTGCTTGGGTTCATCGTAAGTCGACAAAGAATAGAACTGGATCCGTCAAAGGTTAAGGCCATTCAAGAATTACCACCTCCAATAAACAAGAAAGAGGTTATGAGTTTCTTGGGGAGACTCAACTACATCAGTCGGTTCATAGCCCAGTCCACTGTCATTTGTGAACCAATCTTTAAGATGTTAAAGAAGGACGCCGCCACTAAATAGACTGATGATTGTCAAAAGGCCTTCGACAGAATCAAGGAATACCTGTCAACGCCGCCAGTCCTGGTCCCACCCAAACCAGGTAGACCGCCATTGCTCTACCCTGTAGTACTGGATGGAGCGTTCGACTGTGTTTTAGGACAACATGATGAAACGGGGAGAAATGAGCAAGCCATCTAATATCTCAACAAGAAGTTCACCCCGTACGACGCTCGGTATTCCCTTCTAGAACGCACCTGTTGTACTCTGACTTAGGTAGCTCAGAAGTTGAGGCATTATTTCTATGCCTATACTACTTATCTCATATCAAAGATGGATCCACTGAAGTACATCTTTCAGAAGCCCATGCCCATGGGCAAGCTAGCCAAATGGCAAATCCTGCTGAGTGAGTTTGATATCGTCTACATGACTCAGAAAGCAATCAAAGGACAGGCACTAGCCGATCATCTTGCCAAAAACCCCGTGGGTGGAGAATACGAGCCTCTAAAGACGTATTTTCCCAATGAGGAGGTTTCTTTCATAGGAGAAGACATTGTAAAATCGTATGATGGCTGGAGAATGTTTTTTGACAGAGCAGCAAACTTTAAAGACGTTGGCATACGAGCAGTTTTAGTATCAGAAATAGGTCAGCATTATCCGGTGTCCGCCAAACTCAAGTTCCCGTGCACCAACAATATGGCCGAGTACGAAGCCTGCATCTTGGGGCTCAAGTTGTCCATTGACATGAACGTTTAGGAGTTACTAGTGATTGGGGATTCCGACTTGCTCATACATCAGGTTCGGGAAGAATGGGTATCCAAGAACTCCAAGATACTCCCATATTTGCATCACGTACAAGAATTGAGGAAGAGGTTTACAAAGACAAAATTCCGGCATGTTCCCAAAGTATAGAATGAGTTCGCCGATGCATTGGCCACTCTATCATCCATGATTTAACATCCGGATAAGAACTTCATTGATCCCATTCCAGTAAAAATCCAGGATCAACCCGCCTACTGTGCTCATGTCGAGGAAGAAGCAGATGGAAAACCATGGTTTCATGACATTAAGAAGTATCTGTCAACAGGAGAGTATCCAGAACTTGCAAACACTACTCAAAAGCGCACGCTGCAGAGGTTATCCAATCACTTCTTTCAAAGCAGAGGAATCCTGTACAGGAGGGCTCCCGATTTGGGACTACTAAGATGTGTCGAAGCAAATGAAGCATCCAGGTTGTTGGAAGAAGTTCATGCAGGGACCTGTGGTCCGCATATGAATGGTTTTGTCTTAGCCAAGAAAATACTCCGAGCTGGTTATTTCTGGATGACTATGGAGATAGATTGCATCCAGTGTGTTCGAAAATGTCATCGTTTCCAAATCCATGCAGACATGATAAAGATGCCTCGTAACGAGCTCAATGCAACAAGCTCACCATGGCCGTTCGCCGCTTGGGAAATGGATGTCATCGGACCTATCGAGCTTGCCGCACCAAACGGGCACATGTTCATTCTAGTGGCAATTGATTACTTCACCAAATGGGTTGAAGCAGCATCGTATAAGGCAGTGACCCAGAAAGTCGTGGCAGACTTTGTCCGCGATCGTATCATTTGCCGATTCGGCGTCCCAGAGTCAATCATCACTGATAATGGTTCCAATCTCAACAGTGACCTGATGAAAGCAATGTGTGAAACTTTTTGGATCAAGCACAAGAATTCTACAACCTACAGACCTCAGATGAATGGAGTTGTAGAAGCATCCAACAAGAACATCAAAAAGATACTAAGGAAAATGATAGAAAAACACAGGTAGTGGCATGAGAAGCTATCATTTTCTCTATTGGGATACCGTACCACCGTCCGCACATCAACTGTGGTGACTCCTTATATGTTGGTTTACGGTACCGAGGCAGTCATCCCAGCCGAAGTAGAGATTCCCTCCCTGAGAATTATGCAGGAAGCAGAACTTGAAGATGCAGAATGGGTAAAGAGTTGCCATGAGCAATTAGCCCTTATAGACGGGAAAAGACTGAATGTAGTTTGCCATGGTTAGCTTTATCAGAATAGAATGACCAGAGCCTTCAACAAGAGAGTCAGGCCAAGACCGTTCGCGCCTGGGCAGTTAGTACTGAAGAAGACTTTTCCGCACCAAGACGAAGCCAAAGGAAAGTTCTCTCCAAATTGGCAAGGTCCGTACATGGTTCACCAGATTCTAACCAGAGGAGCCCTCATACTCGCAGAAATGGATGGAGAAGTCTGGCCAAGGCCAATCAACTCATATGCAGTCAAGCATTACTATGTGTAATCTTTATGCTTTCCTATATGATGTATTTGAACTACGCTTGACCTGATTCCCATTTAAGAGGGGATACGTAGGCAGCCCTATGGGTTCGGTCACAATTCAACAAAATTTTCATCTCCCCCGACATTGGATACTGGGGCAGAATTTTGAGGAGGATCCTCAAAATTCTGAAGTTGATTTTTAGCCATTCGTTGCATGCAGCTGTCAGAGGCACCAGCCCAATAAACTGGGGCAGAATTTTGAGGAGGACCCTCAAAATTCCGGAGCAAAAGAGGTTGCAATATCTTGAATCACGTCACAGTCGTCGGTTTTTCTAAAATAAATTGTTTTGTTTGTTATCTATTATGTATTTACATCATATTTTTATCATATTTTACTAAATCATGCATGGATACTATCAAATTGCTTTGTTTAGCGATGCTACCCCCAATGAAAATGAGCCGAGTAGGACGAGCGCAGTCAACGGGAAGATGAACTAACCTTCCCCTCTTGACAAAACTCACAATCTTTCTTTGAATGCAGGCACCCCAAAAACATAGAATCATCGGATACGATTACAAACTCATACTTTTCAGGAATACAATTCTCAGGATCATCACCCATTTTCAAGCACTATTCGCACGCAACATCCCCAGCAACCACAAGGACAATCAACTATCAACTATCAGCTATCAGCTAAGAGATTTCGTTACTCTTCACCTTTATTTCTGCATTGCATAAGGCTACCTTTCAGCCTTCCGAGACTAAGCATTGTCTCTATCTGCATTTTCTTACATTGCATAAGGCTACCTTTCTACCTTCCGAGACTAAGCACTGTCTCCATCCTGCATTTTCTTGCATTGCATAAGGCTACCTTTGACTTCCGAGACTAAGCACTGTCTCCATCCTGCATTTTCTTGCATTGCATAAGGCTACTTTTCTACCTTCCGAGACTAAGCACTGTCTCCATCCTGCATTTTCTTGCATTGCATAAGGCTACTTTTCTGCCTTCCGAGACTAATCACTATCTCCATCCTGCATTTTCTTGCATTGCATAAGGCTACTTTTCTGCCTTCCGAGACTAAGCACTGTCTCCATCCTGCATTTTCTTGCATTGTATAAGGCTACCTTTCTGCCTTCCGAGACTAAGCACTATCTCCATCCTGCATGGCTGAAATATCGCCAACTTTATTTAAATCTCTATATCGGTTGAAAGATCGCCATTTATATTTAAATCTTTACGTCGGCTGAAAGATCGCCAGTTTTATTTAAATCTTGCATGGGTGAAATATCACCAACTTTATTTAGATCTCTATATCGACTGAAAGATCGCCAATTTTATTTAAATCCTGCATGGCTTAAATATCGCCAACTTCATTTAAATCTCTATATCGGCTGAAAGATCGCCATTTATATTTAAATCTTTGCCGGCTGAAATATCATCAACTTTATTTAATCCTGCATGGTTGAAATATCGCCAACTTTATTTAAATCCCTATGTCGGCTAAAAGATCGCCATTTATATTTATGCTCTACATCGGCTGAAATACTGCCAAATCTTGCATTTCATGGGCTGAAATACCGCCAAACCGTCCAAGGGTGTCATTGTTCGAAGGCACCATTTTCATAGCCCGAGAATGCCATGCCATGGCCCGAGGATCCCGCTTTATATTCTGCACATCATTATTCAAAGGCATCATGGTTCGGAGGCACCATCATCATAGCCCGAGAATATCATTTCATAGCCTGCGAATCCTTTATTATGCGCTTCACGGCCCAGGACGTCATGGTCTAAGGACGTCATCCTAACCGTCCAAAGATAACATTCATGGTCCAACGGGAACTTGCATCACATTTAAATTCTACACGATATGCTTGTATTACTCAATTGCAGGTACATCAACTGGCAACGACCATTACAGTAGGAGAGATCTCGCTCCGATTCTCGCAACCCATCAGTCCCTGACCACCCTTCCTAACCTAAATATTGCGTCCGTCTCTTCAAAAAACTTACATCGGCATACTCCGTCGATGTACCCCGAACTACATATGACCTGATTCCTATAAAACCAGGGCTATTTAGGCAGCTCAGAAACCAGAGCTCGGTCAAAACCTTTGCAAGTCGTCTCTCTGGGTCAAAATTGGTCATCATATCTTTACCCGACAACTCTTTCATCCTTCCCAGGTAAAGAGGGGCAGCTGTTGATACCCAATTTTTTCCTATGTATTTTATATACTCAAAATGTTCTCAAAATAGTATGTACATGTATATATAAGCATGCTTATTTTAAAGGTTTTTAAAATCAATTTGTTGTCTATTTTAATAGTACAAAATTCAATAATTATTTTTGGACTATCATTTTTTGATGAATAATTTATTTTTATTTCATATTTACACCAAGATATAATTAATGTGATTTTTTGCACATTTTAATAAAATTTTATGGTATTTTAAAGGCTAAATTGCTATAATTGCAATTATAGCCTATTTTCCGATTAACAGTATTTTGCAATTACAAAATTGCTCCCAGTACTTTTAACCAATATTTATATGATTATTAATCAATTTAGTGCTTTTAACTGGTTTTGAAAATTATTTTAACTATTTTTAAAATAAAAAGGGAAGAAATGTCTGTTTAACATTTAGCCTCGTCCATTTTAATTATAACCCCTTTGCAATTTTAATTTTAACCACAATTGAGCCCAATCGCAACCAGCCCAAATTTTAAACCAACCCAATCCATAAAAAATAGACCGGATCCCCCCTTTTAATCTCAGCCGTTGATCTAGAAGATCAACAACTCAAATTGATTATTTCCTTTTTAATTCACAGACGACCCCTAACCCTAATTCATTTTCCTCCTTCAGCCGACCTTGAACTCCCAAATTCTCTCAAGGTTCCCCAGAACCCTAGCCTCCCCTACCTTGTTCCACCATGTTTTCACCGGCGTCCATAGCTTCTCGGGCCATGAACAGCCTATACCCACCTCCTATGGCTCCTGCATTCCTATTGTTCAAAGGATCGAGGCCAGACCTCGAGGGTCTTCACCCAGGCCTTCACTAATTCGAAGATTCCGGCCATCTCCGGCCTTTCTACGGTGGCTCTTAGTCTTTTGAGCCTGTTTATGACATTATCTGACTTAGATCGGTTATTTTCGAAGCCTTTCTCATCTCTAGGGTTCACTTGGAACCCTAAATATCGAGATTCTCTCCGATTATTTTAGATATGTTACATGTTTGCACTATTGCTTAAGTTTCTTAAACCTTTTTTTCCCGATTTTCTTTCAAGAAAGCACTTCTTTTCGATTAGAGTTTCTGGAAAGTTCTTAAAATATTTCTGATTCTTCTTCTTCTTCTTCTCTTTTTCTTGGTGTGAATCGATCTCTGCTATGTTCTTACTGGCTCTTTTCCGACTCACATGCCTTTCGTGTGGTCTTATATTTGCCTTGTTATGAATGTTTTTTTATTATGCTCCGTTCTATCTCATACTGGTTTTTCACCATGCTCTCATATGTCTGTCTTATGTGTTCCTCTATTGTATTTTCCTACTGAGTTTCGATCTTTTGTTTGCCTTTATCGGACTTCGCCTGGATTCTTTCTAGATGTGTTTCATTGTCTGTTTCTTTAAGTTTACACTACCTGAACCCATTTAATTTTCAAGCTTTCTTGAAACTTGTTTCCTGTACCGGTTCCTATGTTCTACTTGCTATTGTGCTTGTATGCTTCTCATGAGACTCTGAAAAGGTCTCTGAGCTTATCTCGATAGTTTTCCTCTTCATCTCTGTATCAAATTCGAGTTTAAAAACCCTAGGATTTGGGGGTTTTCTTTGGCTAAATTTGGTTTTATTTTTGGACAAGGGTTCTACTTTGAAACCTTGAACTCTCAGACTCACTTCAAGTTTATGAATTGAATTTGAACCTTTTTCTGCGTTTGTGATTTTGAAACCCTCTTGCTTGACATGTCTATGTGTTTTATACAAGAGCTTCTCTTTCAAAGGTCTTGCCAACTGTTAATTGATTCTGAATTCCTTTAATGTTGCTTATTTTATTGTTACTGATTTTTCCTTAAATTAAAACTTTCCTTTTACCTCTTTTCTGACTCGAGCAAGGCTTTCAATGGGATTCTTTACTGGTTATTTTACTGATACCCTTTCCTTGTTTTACAAATCAAGTACCACCATGTATTTACCCTTATTTGTCTATCTTGCACGAGGTATTTATTTGATTTCCTTCCTTAAATAACTTCTGCCCATTACCGTTTGAATTTGGACTCCTTAATTAAAGGAAGTCTATAGGCCGATTGATTTTAATTGGTACATAGTTCCTTAATTATTACTAAACTATGATTCTTGCCTTATTTGCTACACCTGTTTGCAATTATAAATACCCTGCTCTTTCATTGACACACACAAAATTTTAATCATCACAACTCTCTTCTAAAACTTACACTCTTGCTTCTTGATTGCAATTTGGCATCCCAAAATCTACTGTTTCTTCCTACTTGGTCTTCTGAACTGGTATGTCCTACTTTTGATTCAAGCATCAAAATCCAATGTGTTTACTTACATGCTTTTGTTACCATGCCTAATTTACTACTTTATAGAGTTCAGTTTTAAAATAAATACTTATGTTTGGCTATCTGTTACTGCAATGAATCCCTATCCCCATTCCCTTTTTTGTGCTTGGGCTGTAGTTTAAGACATGGCAACATACAAAGTTGTTGTCATGGATTAAGACTGGGTCATTTGGATCCTAGCCTCTTTCAATCTCCCATACCCCCATTCCCTTATGTGTATGGAGTTAAGGTATAGCCTGATAGCCTCTAAATTGCTGTCCATGGCTGAACTTGACCCTCAAAGGGTTCTAACTCTCTAATTTTTAAGCTGACAAGCTGGTCAGGGGTGTGCCAGCAGCTTAGGTGCTAGGCATGACCACCAGCCTGCCCAGGCTCCCCCCCTTAATTCCTTTTCATTGCACTTACACTTACTCCTAAGCCCTTAAGTCCTGCCCCTCTCATGTGAGCCTTGCCTTGGGACCTTAAGTTCCCTTTGAACTTGGACACTTGAGGGCTAGCCTTTCCACACTGCACTATAATCTTTTTTGTAATAATATTTGGGGTGTAAGCACTACCTGAAACTCTACCCGAAACTCTTGAAATTACTTGGAACTTTGACACGTCCCAAATAAGAGAAAGGCTTTGAAAAATCCGATCCTGGAAGCTGGATTATCTCATATTATTATACTTCGAGTCTGGATTAGGCTGATTAGATGTAGATGTTGTCACACCTCCTTTTGGCGCGCCCCCCTTTCGAGGGAGTATATAAAGGAGTTTTTCCAATTTAAGTGACAATATTCGAAACGGGATTATTTTATTTATTTCAGAGTCGCCACTTGGAATAAATTAAGGTGTCCCAAGTCACCGATTTATTTAAATCCCGA
>MU786472.1:5094-60028 GCA_026770625.1 Nicotiana glauca
CCACATCCCCAAACCTACCCACATACTCCATATGGCCCACCACAATACTATTACCCACCTCCCGTTCCTCACTTCTCAGTTCACCATGCCCAAATGTATCCGCAAATTTAGGCTCCCTGGCGTGCACCCACTCCACAAAATACCTATCATACCCAAAATACATACCCACCTCCTAGAACTTACAGAAATCCCAGTGGAACCGGTTTCTGACCCAACCCTGCTACTAAGAATGATAGGTTGCAAAAGAAGAAGACATTCACTCCGTTAGGAGAATCTTATACCAGCCTGTTTCACATATTAAGACAGAGAGGAATATTAAACCCAATTGAACCTAAAATACCAAATCCTCCCCCAAGGAACTTGGACCATTCAGTAAATTGTGAATATTGCTCAGGAGCGCCAGTACATGACATGGAGAAGTGTTGGCATCTGAAAACTGCCATTCAGGAACTTATTGATTCCAGGAGAATTGAACTGCAGGTTCCAAAAACTCCTAATATCACGTAAAATCCATTACCAACTCATCATGAGACTCACATGATTGAGTTAGTGCAGAAGGGAGAAGAGAAGAAGTCGTCGCAAGCTGTGATGATGATTAAGGCAAGTGAGAATAAAGCAAATGCGAAATTGATTGGTGGGAAGGCATTAGCTGTAGTGGAACAGACAATCAGTGAACCAGTGATGATAGTGAAACCAGAACATGTTAATGTGACAATACCAGGAGCAGTTGTTAAGCCTATGTTGGTTGTAAAAGGCGTCGTACAGAACCGGTTATCATTAAACCGGTGACTCAGTTGCTAGTGGTTAGTGAAAAAGCTATCCCGTGGAATTATGACCAGGTGACTGTGATGTACAAAGGAAAAGAAGTCAAAGAAGAAGTGTGCGAAACTCATGGGTTGACTAGATCAGGGAGATGCTTTGGCCCTAAAGAATTGAGAAAGATTAAAACAACTAAAGACAACCCGGCACTGGTGAAGAAAGCTGTTACCGAAGAAGAAGCTAAAGAATTTTTGAAAAAGATGAAGGCACAAGACTATTCAATCGTGGAACAATTAAGGAAAACCCCGGCGCAGATCTCATTACTGTATTTATTAATCCATTCGGATGAATATCACCGGGCACTGATGAAGATTCTAAATGAAGCCAATGTGCCAGACAAAATCACTATGAATCATCTTGAGAAGATTGCAAATAAAATTTTCGAGATTAACAGGGTAACATTTTCTGATGACGAGTTACCGCTGGAAGGAACCGAGCATAATACAGCCCTTTACCTCACGGTGAAGTGTGAAGATTCCGTGGTGACTCGGGTGTTAATTGATAATGGGTCTAGTGCAAATATTTTCCCTCTCTCTACCCTAGAAAAGTTGAAAGTTGACAGTGAAAGAATCCATAAAAATAGTATATGTGTACGGGGATTTGATGGCGGAGGGAAAGACACAATAGGAGATATTGTGCTGGAATTAACAATAGGACCTGTGGTATTCACTATGGAGTTTCAAATGCTCGATGTTGCTGTTTCATACAATCTTTTATTGGGAAGGCCCTGGATTCATGCCGCAAAGGCAGTGCCGTCTACTTTGCATCAAATGGTCAAATTTGAATGGGATCAGCAAGAGATTGTGGTCCATGGGGAGAACAATTCTTGTAATTCTATTACACCCTTCGAAGAAGTTGAAGATGATAAAGGTTCATAGGTGTACCAAGTTTTAGACACAGTGCCAGTTGCTAAAATCTCGGAAGAGGAGTGTGTTTCTATGCCCAAGGTAGCTGCCGCATCTGTCATGGTGGCAACGGAGATGATAAGGATTGGATTTTTGCCCGGAAAGGGTTTGGGAGTTTCATTGCAGGGGATCATACAGCCAGTGTCTCTTCATGGAAATCTGGACACTTTCGGGTTAGGTTTCAAACCCACTGTTGCCAACATAAGGAGAGCCAAAAAGATGAAGAAGAGAGTGTGGACGCTTCCAAAACCTATTCCTCGCCTTTCCTGTTCTTTTGTCCGGTCTGGTACTAAAAGGCGCCCAACAACAGCAATGCCCAATTCTGTGGTGATAGAACCCGACAAGAAGATGATTGAAAGGTTCGAAAGGTTGTTCAATGAGGTGAATATGGTGGAAGAAGGCAAAGGTCCGAATAAATTGATATGCAGTTCATGGGGTCTGAGGCCAAGCTTAATAACTGGGAAGCTACTCCTCTTCCTACACGGAAGCAGTCGTGGTAGTTAGTTTTTGATTTTCCTTTGAGTATTAAATCTGGATTATTTCCAAGTTTGCAATTAAGATTGCTATGTTCCGTCCATTTGGATGAGTTAAACCTTATTATCTTACAATTGTAATGAAATGCAATTTCCTTCTCTTTTCATTTATGATAGCCTTTATTTTTGTTTTTCTTTTCTTTCTTGTACAGTCCCTTTTATGCTGGTTTCAATGATGTATCATGCATGAAGAATTTCCGGCCTAGCCTTGATAATCAATGTGAAATAGTAAAACTTGAGTGTGAGGATGAGATAGAATATGATGACGAGGAAGCTTTGGAAGAAATCAGTAAAGAATTAAGTCAATTTGAAGAAAAACCCAAACCTAATTTGAATGACACAGAGGCAATCAATTTAGGGGATCACGAGAATTTTCAGGAAACAAAAGTAAGTGTCCATTTGGAAGCCCTGCTCAGGGAAGAAATAATCAAGTTGTTGTTTGAGTTCAAAGATATTTTTGCATGGTCATATGATGAGATGCCGGGTTTAAGTACCGATCTGGTGGTTCACAAATTGCCCATTTTTTCGGAATGCCCTCCTGTCAAGCAAAAGATGAGGAAATTTAAAATAGATATCAGTGTGAAAATTAAAGAAGAAGTCAACAAGCAGTTTGAGGCGAAGGTCATACGGGTTACCCGATATCCCACATGGTTAGCCAATGTTGTGCCTGTGCAAAAGAAGGATGGAAAGACCAGAGTATGCGTTGATTACTGTGATCTCAATAAGGCGAGTCCAAAAAATAACTTCCCATTGCCAAACATCCATATATTGATTGACAATTGTGCCAAACATGAGATTGGTTCTTTCGTGTATTGTTATGCGGGCTATCACCAGATTTTGATGGATGAGGAAGACGCGGAAAAGATGGCATTCATTACGCCTTGGGGAACTTAATGTTATAAGGTTATGCCGTTTGGGTTGAAAAATGCAGGGGCAACATACATGAGGGCGATGACCACCATGTTCTATGATATGATGCATCGGGAAACTGAAGTATACGTAGATGATGTGATAATAAAGTCGAGAAAGCAATATGACCATGTTAAAGACCTGAGGAAGTTTTTCCAGAGGCTCCGCAGGTACAATCTCAAACTCAATCCAGCAAAGTGTGCGTTTGGAGTCCCGTCAGGGAAGTTGTTGGGGTTTGTGGTAAGTCGACGCGGTATTGAGTTAGACCCGTCCAAAATCAAAGCCATCCAGGAGTTACCACCACCAAAGAGCAAGAAATAAGTGATGAGTTTGCTCGGCAGGTTGAATTATATCAGCAGGTTTATTGCTCAGCTTACAACGACTTGCGAGCCTATCTTTTAGCTGCTAAAGAAAGATGTTGCGGTCAAGTGGACGGATGAATGTCAGGCAGCATTTGACAAAATTAAGGAGTATTTGGCCAATCCACTTGTGTTGGTTCCTCCAGAGCCGGGAAGACCCTTGATCCTTTATCTGACAGTGTTGGATAATTCTTTTGGCTGTGTATTGGGGCATCATGATGTTACGGGAAAGAAAGAGCAGGCAATTTATTACCTCAGCAAGAAGTTCACATCCTACGCGGTAAAATACACCCAGATTGAGAGGACGTGTTGCGCATTGACCTGGGTTGCGCAGAAATTGAAGCATTACTTGTCATCATATACTACCTATCTCATCTCGCGGTTGGATCCCTTGAAGTACATTTTTCAGAAACCCATGGCCACAGGGAGGCTCGCAAAGTGGCAAATCTTGCTCACGGAATTTGATATTATATACGTGACCCGTACTGCGATGAAAGCACAAGCAGTGGCTGATCACCTAGCGGAGAATCCAGTTCATGATGAATATGAACCTTTGAAAACATACTTTCCTGATGAGGAGACAATGCATATTGAGGAATCAGAACAAGATGAAAAACCTGGGTGGAAGTTGTTCTTTGATGGGGCTGCCAATAACAAAGACGTTGGGATAGGAGCGATACTTATTTCTGAGACAGGACAACACTACCCTGTTACAGCTCAACTTCGTTTCTACTGCACCAATAACATGGCTGAGTACGAGGCATGTATTTTGGGTTTGAGATTGGCTATAGACATGGGTGTCCAGGTGATCTTGGTCATGGGCGACTCGGATCTTTTGATTCGCCAAATTCAGGGAGAATGGGAGACACGAGACTTAAAGCTCATACCGTACCAGCAATGTTTGCATGAACTTTGTCAAAGGTTTCGGTCAATAGATTTTAGGCACATTCCAAGGATTCATAATGAAGTTGCTGATGCTTTAGCCACTTTGGCGTCAATGTTGCATCATCCAGATAAGGCTTATGTGGACCCAGTGTAGATTCAAGTCCGAGATCAGCATGCCTATTGCAATACGGTGGAAGAAGAACTTGATAGTGAACCATGGTTTCATGATATCAAATAATACCTCAGAATGGGAGTATATCCAGCACAGGCCATAGGGGAGCAAAAGAGAGCTATTAGACATTTAGCAAACGGATTTTTCTTCTGTGGAGGAGTTTTGTACAAAAGAACTCCAGATCTTGGTTTATTGAGTTGCATGGATGCTAAACAGGATACAACTATCATGACTGAGGTACATGTAGGAGTTTGTGGACCTCATATGAGTGGGTATGTATTGGCAAAGAAGATTCTCCGAGCAGGTTATTACTGGCTTACTATGGAACGGGATTGTATCAGTTTTGTGCGCAAATGTCATCAATGCCAGGTACATGGAGATTTGATCCATTCTCCACCATCTGAGTTGCATACAATGTCGGCACCATGGCCCTTCGTTTCTTGGGGGATGGATGTCATTAGGCCAATCGAGCCAGCAGCATCTAATGGGCATAGGTTTATTCTAGTAGCCATTGACTACTTCACTAAGTGGGTTGAAGCGAAAACTTTTAAGTCAGTGACCAAGAAGGCGGTGGTCGATTTTGTGCATTCAAATATCATTTGTCGGTTCGAAATTCCGAAGGTAATTATCACAGATAATGGTGCAAATCTCAATAGTCATCTGATGGCGGAAACATGTCAGCAGTTTAAGATCACGCACCGCAATTCTACCCCATATTGTCCTAAGGCGAATGGAGCAGTCGAGGCAGCTAACAAGAACATCAAGAAGATACTTCGGAAAATGGTGGAAGGATCCAGGCAATGGCGTGAGATGTTACCTTTTGCTCTGTTAGGTTCTCGCACTACTGTTCGCACTTCAGTAGGAGAAACTCCTTATTCATTGGTGTACGGTACGGAGGCAGTAATACCTGTAGAAGTTGAAATACCATCCCTTCGGATTATTGCTAAAGCAGAAATTGATGATGACAAGTGGGTCAAAGCCCGTTTGGAAAAATTGAACTTGATTGATGAAAAGAGATTGGCAGCAGTATGTCACGGACAGTTATACCAATAGAGAATGGCAAGAGCATATAACAAGAAAGTGCCTCTGCGGAAGTTTGAAGTAGGGCAATTGGTGCTGAGGCATATCCTACCTCACTTGGCTGAAGCAAAATGAAAGTTCGTTCCTAATTGGCAGGGGCCGTTTGTTGTAACACGAGTGTTGTCCAATGGTGCATTGTATCTAACAGATGTGGAAGGGAAATGTGTAAAAATGGCTATCAACTCTGATGCAGTCAAAAGATATTATGTATGATTTCTTTATCTTTGTGTACCTGATTGTATTTGGCATGTTTTGAAATTGAAATGATGAAGGCATTTTGTTCTGCTATCCAAACACTTTATCCTTTGTTATTCCTTTGAACCATATTATATTTTCTTTCATATCCCTCTTTCGGAATCAACAACAAAACTCAAGAACCCGAGTGGGGAAATTAAGCGGAGAAACAGGAGAAAAATAGTGAAAAAGAAAGGAAAAGAAAAGAAAAAAAATAAAAGAAAAAGAAAGAAAAGGATAATGGAAGAAAAAGAAATATCGCAACAGCGAAGCAATTATATGACCTGAACTACGTTTGATTTGATCCCGAAAGGGTACGTAGGCAGCCTCACTGAAGTTCAGTCACAACAAAAGAAAATTCAAAAAATCCCCAAAAAGGAAACTGGGACAGAAGTTATGGTTGTTGCAAGAAATATGATTCTGAAAGTTGTAATTTTGAACCCACGTTGAATTATTTTGAGCCTTTATACCCTTCTTTCTAAAACCCATCCAAAAGCCACATTACGTTCCAAAGAAAGACCTTCTGATCAATTTTAAGTAATGTCAATACGATCAGGTAAAGTGATTCATGTTGGGGACAACACTCGGGCGCCAGAAGGAAAATGATGAAAATGAGAGAGTCTTATTGGTGAAAACCCTCACGGGCACCATAAGGT
This sequence comes from Nicotiana glauca, assembly GCA_026770625.1. Classification (NCBI taxonomy): domain Eukaryota; kingdom Viridiplantae; phylum Streptophyta; class Magnoliopsida; order Solanales; family Solanaceae; genus Nicotiana; species Nicotiana glauca. The sequence goes on from MU786472.1 coordinate 11,647, forward strand.
GAAGTGAGTTTGGAGAGATATCAAAAATGAGAGAGTCTTATTGGTGAAAACCCTCACGGGCATCGTAAGGTGAAGTGAGTTTGGAGAGATATCAAAAATGAGAGAGTCTTATTGGTGAAAACCCTCACGGGCATCGTAAGGTGAAGTGAGTTTGGAGAGATATCAAAAATGAGAGAGTCTTATTGGTGAAAACCCTCACGGGCATCGTAAGGCGAAAGTGAGCTTTCAGGTTGGGCAAATAAAAAGTTTGTGGTAGAAAAATGTTTGAAACGTGGCAAGGCAAGTAAGGTTTGGGTTTTGGTGAAAATCGGGTTATGAAAAGATAGAACAACAAGTGTGGCAATTGACAGTTGGTGGGACAGACTAGGCTGGTTAATCCAAAATGCATGGCACGATCAACAGAATCAGCCTTTCCACTCAGATAAGTCCTATCCTTTTTCTCTTCATTACAACTCAGAGTCTTTCTATCCTCAAACCTTCGAGGTTATTGCATTTCATTCTTTTGAAGATTGTCTACAAGACGTTTCAATTCAAAAAATAAAAGAAGGATGTCAAAGCTAAGTACCAGCTTCCCAGTTGGATGGCATAACAAGGTCCGGAAATATCAAAGAAAGTAAAGCATGAAGGATCAATGAAAATCCCATCAGTAGAGTAATCAGATAGTTGTGAGGGAGAGGCAAAGTTTTACAAGAAGGGGACAGAAACACCAAAACAGCAATACGGGGGTAAAACATTTGGGTCATCAAAATCAGAAGGTTGAAAGTCAGTCGGAAAGTCAAGGCATTTCAAAGCAAGTCCAAGGAAGCAAGTCAGAGCAAAGTCAGAAGTGGGAGCATGGCCAACTAGAATGCCAGCAGCTAACTACCATTTTATATTAACAAAGCTTTCTTTGATTAAAACAGGGACAGAAAATTTTCTTTGTAAGCAGGAGCCCACCTGGATAACAAGGGAATACTTTCTAAAGTTAGCAAGCAGGAGCCCACCTGAAGAATAAGGGAATATTTTAATGTGGCAAGCAGGAGCCCACCTGAAGAATAAGGAAATACATTTTCAAAGCACAGCAATCAGGCACCCACCTGAAGAACAAGAGAAGTATAATGCAAATTTTATCTTTCAAATTTTAATATTTGGTAACATAATGCGCCCAGTCATCAAACTGGGGCAGAAAATTTTCTTTGTTCTGTCTGTTGTTGCAATCAGGCGCCCACCTGGAGAACAAGGAAATACATTTCAAGCTTCCACAATCAGGAGCCCACCTGTGGAATAAGGAAATACATTTTAATTTTAGCAATCAGGAGCCCACCTGGAGAACAAGGGAATACCTTTCAGATATCAGCAATCAGCAATCAGGAGCCCACCTGGAGAACAAGGGAATAATTTTCAAATTCAGCAATCAGGAGCCCACCTGGAGAACAAGGGAATACTTTTCAAGTTCAGCAATCAAGAGCCCACCTGGAGAATAAGGGAATACATTTCAATTTTAGCAATCAGGAGCCCATCTGGAGAACAAGGGAATACCTTTCAGATATCAACAATCAGGAGCCCACCTGGAGAACAAGGGAATAATTTTCAAATTCAGCTATCAGGAGCCCACCTGGAGAGCAAGGGAATATTTTTCAAGTTCAGAAATCAGGAGCCCACCTGGAAAACAAGGGAATACATTTCAAGCAAAGCGGTCAGGCACCCACCTGGAGAACAAGGGAAATATAGTGCAAGTTTTATCTTTCAAGTTTGATATTGGGTAACACAACGCGCCCAGTTATCAAACTGGGGCAAAAAAATTTCTTTGTCTTGTATGTTTGTTGTAATCAGGAGCGCACCTGGAAAACAAGGGAATATCTTTCAAAATCAGCAAGCAGGAGCCCACCTGAAGAACAAGGGAATATCTTTCAGATTCAGCAAGCAGGAGCCCACCTGGAGTATAAGGGAATATCTTTCAAATTTAGCAACCAGGAGCACACCTGGAGAACAAGGGAATATCCTTTCAAATATAGCAAGCAGGCACCCACCTGGAAAACAAGGGAAGTACAATCCAAATTTTAGCCTTTAATTTTAATATCTGATAACATGACGTGCCCAGTCACCATACTGGGGCAGAAAAATTTCTTTGTTTATCTGTTGTTGCAATCAAGAGCTCACCTGGAGAATAAGGGAATACATTTTCAAGCATCGCAAGCAGGAGCCCACCTGAAGAACATGGAAATACTTTTCAAGCATCACAAGCAGGAGCCCACCTAGAGAACAAGGGAACACTTTTCAAGCATCACAAGAAGGAGCCCACCTGAAAAATGGACACATATTTCAAATTGTAGTAATCAAGCATCCTTAAGAGAAATGGCAAAACATCGCCAAGGCAACAACAAGAATTCCATTGGAAGAACACAAGATACAAGTTCAAGGCAATACAAGAGCAAGTTTGAAGACATAGATAGGATCTTTTGTAACTCCTAGATCATAGCTTAGGCTAGCTTCTTTTGTTTTACCACGGTGTAATAAGGAGGTCAACGAACAGTAACAGCAGCAAAAGCAGTGAAATCATAGCTCCTGGTAGTCCCAGCTACCAGACATTCCTGAACTACACTGACCTGATTCCTGTTTAGCCCGGGATATGTAGACAGCCTCATAAGCAGGGCACGGTCAACTCTTTCAAAATGCTTCACAAGGAATATGCGAATGGGAAAAAATCGCTCATTTCCGTTCACTTGTCTTTGCACGAAAACTCTTTGTATTTCCGGGCAAAGAGGGGCAGTTGTGAGCACGTGATTTTTGCCTTAAGCAAATTATTCCAAAAGTTTCAAATAATTGATTTCTTTATTATTTTACAATTTTTGCGTATTTTGCTGAATTTTGTGTTAAGTGATTGCATGATAATTCATATAAAAATCCAAAAATACACACCTGCATTAGGAATTTTAATTTCATAATTTTAGTAGTAATTAGGTATTAATTAGTTGTAGAACAAAATTTAAAGAAAATTATAAATATATATATATATATATATATATAGAGAGAGAGAGAGAGAGAGAGAGAGAGAGAGAGAGAGTTCCCTTGCACTTTTAATTATTAATCGATTGCATTTTATCTTTAAATAGAATTTTAGGAGTTAAATAGTTTAATTTCGAATTATGCTAGGTATTTGTTTTACATTTTATATAAAATTAGGAGATAAAAATGCAAAAATGCAGAAAATGAAAACAAATATAAAAAGCAAAAGAAATGAAAAGAAGAAAACTAAAGGAATAAATATAAGAAAATAGACTGCCCAGTTCTTTTGGGCCATAATTCTAAGGCCCAAATCGTTTGTTAGCTAGCCCTAGCCCAGATCCATTCTCCTCTGCCTGGTCAAATTGCCCCATATTCAAAACGACGTCGTTAAATCACAGCCGTTCATCTTGATTGATCCAACAGCCACAAATTAATGTTGGATTTTAAATATATCTGTCTGAAAATAATTCAAAACCCTAAGACACACTTTAAATTCCTCGTACATCCCCCCCCCCATTTTGTAACGCCAGCCATAGCTCCGCCCTTCTCCACCGCCTTTCGCCCCATCGCCACCGGCCAGAAATTGCCGACGTCAGCGGAGAACCTCCAAATGAGCCCAAATTTACACCACCGAACCCTCTCTCCCTCCTCTTTCCATTCCCATGCCTGGTTTCCCTCGAATCACAGCCAAGGTCTTCGAATCTTGAGTTTAAATTTTTCGGGCAAGTCACTACTCCGTCCAAACCGGCTCAAAATCACACCACATACTCGCCTTCCCTCCCTCTTCACTAATCCCATGCCAGAATCTCTCGAATCTCAGTATAGCTTGGGGTTATCGGATCTAGGGTTCACACGGTCCATGCTGGTTTTGGGAATTCCTCAGGGTCAAGTGTCTTTTCTAGTAAGTACGCTTCAGTTTTATGACTTTGTTCTTATTAGTGTAGTTGAATTTTCCTTGTTATTCTTTCCGTTCGATTTGGTTGGTTTTTGGAGGCTTTGTCCATAAGTGATTTTAATTCCATGCCTGCTCGTTAGTCTAAACATAGTTTTAATCCCATTATATTAGTTTAATTTTGCTTTAATTTCTTAGTTTGGTCAAGTCTACTTGAGTCAATGACAGGGTTTAGGTATTGATTTATTACTAGTTCAATTAATTAGCCTGATTAGTTTTCTTTATATTGATCATACTTTAATGTCGTTCATAAAAATGGTAGTTGTTAGTCTGAATTCAGTAGTCGTGATTTTAACTTTGATGCCTATTCTTTCTTCTTTTGTTTATTTTCTTCTTTCTTTTCTTATTTGATGATTCTGTGTTGGTTGGCTTATTCAAATATTGATATGATTGATGGCTGGTGAAGATGACTTAGGGTTAGTTTGTAGCTTGGTTTAGCTTTAATATTCGGTCCAGAATTGCTGAATTTGTTTGTTATAGCTGTTGAAGGGTTAGTTGGAGTCAGTAATTTCAGGGAGAAGATAAGGGTATTTTGGGGACTGAAAATGGCATGTTTTGCCAAAATAGCAATTTTAGAACCTAGATAAGGGTAGCATAGACTTTTAGATAAGAAAAATCTATAGTGACATGAATTAGAAGCCCCTAGAATATTCTAGAGAGGGGTACAAATGATTTTTAGTAAGTTTAGTTGTAGTTACATGTAGGACAAGTCATAAAATAAAGGGGGTAAAATAGAAATAATTGAGGACTACTTTGCAAAACCAAAAATCTGAGGGTTGCTCTCATGCTTGCCTATAAAATGGCACTGTCCTTGCCTTGTAGTCCAAGTTTTTTAACCTCCAAAATTCCCCCCAAAATTTCCTTTCTAAATCCTACATCTGAAATTGAGATTCAAATCTGAGAAAATCCAAAAACAATAGAAATCCATTAGAAAAAGCAAAAAACAACATTGTTTCATCGAAAATTTCGGTTTAATATCAGCTTTCCTGATCCTAATTTTTGTGATTGAGGATTGGAGTTAATTTGAAATAGCTTCGAGCTGATTCTGGCTGTTATTTAGTTAAATTCTGGTTCATTACATATTTTGATGTGGTATTAAGAGGTTTGAATTTGGTTTTGGGTTAAAAATCATCCCTGCATCTATACTGGTTGATGTTGACATTGCTGTTACTGTTTGGAGCATTTGTTCTCCAGAAACTGTTACTGATTCAACTTTTCTCTTATTTTTCTTTAAATCTAGGTACACTTCTGAGCTAGTTTGATGTATCTACTTATTCTGAGCAACACAAATAGAAAACATTTTCGATTTTGGCTGTCCATGCATTACTTTGTTATACTTAAACAGATTTTGATTGTGATTTGTAGTTAGATATTGTAGTCATATTGTAATTTGCTGGAATTGGCTTTGATTGAAGTTTGTAATAGTAGGACTATTAAGTAATAGAACTGGACAGTTTCGATTATAGTTTAGTCTACTAGCATGTAAACAAAGTATGGAAAAACGATTTTGCTGATACATGTGAGTAGTTAGTTTTTTTTTATACAGTGTTAGTTATAATTAAAATTTGTGAATCAAAGTCGTTAGTGCACTTTGTATATGAAGAAAGTTAAGTCTAATTAGTAGTAGTTTCAAGGGCTCAGTTCTAAGATCAGATTATCGAAATACTGACGTTAATTTGGATCTAATGCATAAATCATCAATTTGCCTGTGTTAGTGAGTCGTTATTTCCAGTTTTTGAATAATTAATCTCATGATAGGTCAAAAGAACAATTATGTAGTTGGTTTGATTATTGTCTTACTAATTCAAGTATGCAAATGTCATTTTGCCGATCTCAGTTGCTAAAAAACATATAAGGTGATTGGAATAGGCTTTAACCCGCAATTCATTAAATTAAAATTGTGGGCTCAAACTGCCCTCAGGCGATCTTAGGCCCATTAATAAGAGAATGGCCCAAGTTTTGTTTCTTATTGCTGCACTCGTAGAACTTGGGCCAAGGCTGATGAGTAGCCCATTTCTGAACATAATTGGGTTCCAGAAATTCTAGATATAAAGAAAACAAGTTTGCTATAAGTCAAAATTCTTCTACAAATTAAATTAGGAACAAGGGAATTAAATCATGAATATAAAATCGGGTTTTGAATTAAGTAGCGGGTTCAAGCTAAAATGGTTTCTCCTTTTATTTGAATTCGGACTTAAATTTGAGGTTCGGATTTATATTTATGAGTTAATTGGCTTTTAGAAACAAATAATAAAAAATAGAAAAATTTTAGTTTTCCTTAGGATTGGCCTTTAATAATATAAATTAGATGAGCCTCGCCAAACAAATATACAAATTGCGGGGCCATTATTAATTACTTAATAAAATACTTAGTATTCGGGACAGACCGTTTAGAGAATTTCACGGCCTTCCCAAAAGTTAAAAAGACGTTAGTCACTTTAGGCGCGTATTTTAATGATTTTACCTTCCTAAATATGGGTGCACATTTATGTGACCCAAATCTAAATCTCAACGAAGTCGAAATGTGTGAAAAGCCACAGGTGCACTGGTGCGACGTGGTTCGAGATACATTTTTACGACGTTGCTATTCTTATTAAAAAATATATATAATAAAAGCGGGTTATTAATAAAAGACACATAAGTTAGAACATGTTTTGAAATCAAATAAAACAGTTGAGCGACCGTGCTAGAAGCACGAAACTCGGGAGTGCCTAACACCTTCTCCCGGGTTAACAGAATTCCTTACTCGGATTTTTGGTTCGCAGACTGTTAACAGAGTCGTAACTTTCCTCGGTTCAGGATTCAACCGGTAACTTGGGACACTATTAATCTCCCAAGTGGAGACTCTGATTTTCTAATAACAAATCCCATTCCGATTATCCTTTAATTGGAAAAACTCCTTTATACCCTTCACGGGGTATAGTAGTAGCGTGAAAAAAGGAGGTGTGACGGCTAACAATTATGAAATAATGGAGGGAGGCTCTTTATGGCCTATGATAAGTAATAAATGAAGAACAAGTATGAAAGTAATAAATAAGAGCAATAATATCGAGAGAGCATGTTAGAGAGAGAGAGAAAATTATTATTTATATTGTGTAGAATAGTTGGAGCAACAACAGGTCGTTTACAAAATGGTAAGGATCCCATTCATATAGAAGGGGAATCCCAACATAGTACTAAAAATATTAATTACAAAGATAGAGGGATGGGATAACTGGATAGCATTAGGCTCTATTAATAACAGTTGCATGCCTTGGAAACTCCCCTCTTTCCTATCATAGTAATTGGCATGCACTGCCCCCGGGGCCAAAACCCGACAACTCCTGAAGGTGAGTCTCAACCTCTGCTTCAAACCTCAAAAAGCAAGTTCGCGGGTGACCCAATGACGGGGAAATCAGACCATTCGATTTTACCGTATACAGAAATGACCTTGAATTTCTTCCTCCCTTCGATATTCTTATAATCGTCCACGGCCACAAGATGCCAAGATATGACATGCACGCAGCCCCTACAGATTTTTGCATTGACTACGGCAGTTGGCTGTATCTGGGCCTTCTTCAATTAACACATGGATCCTTTATAAATACTCCCCTTCTTATTTTTATAACCCATTGCATTCCCAAGTCCCAGAAAAGGTTCGCTCTTCCTTTGCTTTTATTTTTCCTCAGGAACGCAACTCTTTTTCTTCTTCCAGAATTTTCTAGGGATGGCTAAAACTTCCACCTCTGTTTATTAGGAGGTTGTGGTCTCATCCTCTTCGCTTTTATCTCAAGGTGAAGTGGCCACACCTCCTCGTGTTGAGGAATGCGTCCCAGGATCTTTTGCGATGACTTCTGATTTCAAGGTCGAGAGACCTTCCTCGAAGCCAGGCATCGCAAGCCCGTGACTCAGTATATTAGCTCGATAACGGATGTCGGAAGAGTGAGGGTGTACTTCCACTGGGGGGATACCGTGCTTGTGGAGATCCCTGCTCGGGAAGAATATATAATGATACATAAAGTAGGCTTTCTAAGTGTGTATACCTGTCCATTCACCTTAGGGCCGGTGGGGCAATCCTCGCCCCCGATCGACCCTGTGATTCTTGACTTTTGTCGGCGATATCAAGTAACCCTTGGTCAAATTCATCCTTCGTTCTGGCACGTTGTTTATATGATCAGGAATTACACAAACATGATAGAGGAGATACCCTTCACCCTCAACCACCTGATCGGGATGTTAGCCCTTGTCTCCTCCATGGGGGCCTAATCAAAATTCATTATTTAGCCTCGAGATTCCTCTTTGTTTGTACCGAGGAGCTCGTGAATGCGGGATGGGTAAGTCAATTTGTCTGAGTGAGGACCTCTGACCTGATCCCAATGGAAAAGATGTTGTTCCCCGAGAGGTGGAATGCGGGTCGTAAGGAAACATGTTGTCTAGTCTTCCTTTGCTTATCTTTGACAATATTTCTCCAAGAATATAACTCTACTACTCTTGCTATTTTAGCCGTAGCAACTTACCCTGGCACGGTTTCGAACCTCCAAGATTAGGTCGGCCGCTTATACTCAATTTTCCCATATGTCGAACGAGTATGGTGCGATTTATCAAAGATCGGGGGGGGGGGGGGGGGGGGGGGGGGGGAAGCCAAAGATCATGGTAAGATCTGTACCCTGCTACAACTACACTCTTCAATTCAAATCACTATTAGTAGTGTTCTTCATTCTTTATGTTTGACTTCTGCATTTGTGTAGGTCTGGGAAGTCCCTTTGACAAAGGAGGCACCACTCGTTGAGGGGGATGCCATAACACCTGGCGAGAGGAAGAGAAGGCAGGGGGATCTATTTGTCGGGCCACCAGAATTCAAGAGGGTTAAAATGGAAAAATCCAAGGTTGACCCGGCAACTCTGACTCCTAAAAATGGTGGGAAACCCTTGAGTTGAAGGCTAGGGGAAAGTAGCTTCCCGACGGGACCTGAAGAGTTTATAAACTTGGTTGATCCATGGGCCATAGGGATGGAGGCTTCTAAACCGGAGCCTGATACCGTTGCGGAACATCTTTGTGGCGGGGAGACAACGGATAGAGTATCGATTACTACCCTTGAGTTGGTTGGTGGCCAGGATTCTCCCCGAGTTGAGATGCCCTTGATAGGCAGTTCGGAGGGGGCTAGGGTGAACAAGGGATAAAGACTATGATTGATCCTGCCAATGCTGTGGTTGTCATTGATTCTCCTCAGGGAACGATCCTACCGCCTCAGGGAGTGAAAGATATCCCGCATGAAGAGCTCTCCGATGTAGGGACACTAGTCAAAGACGGAGATGCACTCAAGAGACTGCCAACCATTCTCGAGGGAATTCTTGAGGTCGATGCTTCACTTATTTTTGGCGAAAATTGGCAGACTTTGCGAGCAAGTAATTTTTGCTAACTCTGTCTGCCGCTCTGGGATACTCTGATCTTTTTTTTTCAAACTTGTCTTTTTCATGGCTTTAGGACAAAGTACTTTGTAGCTAGGCTTTCACCCGATACCAAGATGAGGTGAACCGTCGTGAGCATGAGTAAGCCTATCTTACCGAGAAGTTTACTTGGCTCCCATTTACTATTATCTGAATTTTTGTTAGATTCTAGTGCTTTTAACATGATGGACCTGATTCGTGCAGTTTGAGAAGGAAAACGCCCTGCTAAGGGGGGACCTCTAGGCTAGATATGCCAAGATTTTGAGCTTAGTCGGTATGTAAGGGAGATAACTTCCGAGAGGGACACCCTCCAGGGGAAAGTACCCTTAGTTGAGCGTCAGCTCTAGGATGTGAAGGAGGATAGTGGCAAGTACAGAGGTCTCCATTCCGAGCTGGTAGCTTCACTATCTAGGATCAAAGCCAAAGCCGAGGTGCTTTTATCCTTCCATAGGAAGAAAGCTATTGCTGCAAGTAGTTGCGTTGGGAGGACATCAGAGGAGGCTAGCTTGAATTTAACTCGAGATGTGGATCGTGCTTGGTTGGAATATCGAAAGAAGACTTTTGGAGGTGGTCGGATAGCAACTCAAGTTGTGCTAAAAATGAGGGTGGGTCCCCGGAAAGGGAAGAGGTCATTGAGAAGGGGCTGCTGGGTGACTCGTAGTTAGCGGTGTGCAACCCTTGGGGGATCCATTGAGAATGTAGGCACGATGATGGATTAGGATTATGTCCATTTCTCTCTTTTTATAAAGTACTTTCATACTGGTATATGTATAAATAAAACCTTGTGGCTTTGTTTCTTCTACTCCCTTTATATTTTGAATTCGGCTGGGTGGTCCGGTTTCAAATTTGGAAAGAATCTTTAGATTCGTGATACGCCCCAACTGCTCATTATGCAGGCCCGGGGGCTCTTACGTGCTCGGTCGATGCGACCTTTAGTATAAGCTGGTGTTGAAGATCTTTTGTTTTTGCTCAACTTTTTTAGGTTTAGTCTCCGAGTCGGGTTTCGACTCGAGCTCATTTTTCTCTCACGCTTTTGTGTTTGCATGGGCTGGCGACAATGGATATTACACCTCTGATTGAAGCTATCTTTTATGTGCGCGGCCATAAGGCTCATTAAGCTGGCTACAATGGCTCTTACGCTCTGCCCTGAGGCATATTTAGGTTATTGTTTGGGTCATGTCTTCGAATCAGGTTATGACTGGAGCTCATTTAACCCTCAATTTTTATGTTTGTGCGAGCTGGTGAAAATGGCTCATACGTATTGGGCTGATGTGGCCTTTTATGTAAGTTGGCGACAATGGCTCTTACGTTTTAGGTCAAAGCAACCTTTTAAATATAGGTTTTATTTTCCTCTCATTACGGACTTTGAAAATGATTTTGGTGACCCGTCATCGGTCTGGGAAGAACTTCAATTTCTAGTCATTTGCGGTGATGTTCGAGCACCTCGAAAGGTTTGGTTCGTAGGCTGAGTAGCTCGAAGCCTTGTGATGTGGAGCTGACATGGTTGAAGATCTTTTTCCTATCGAGGGTATCCTGTTTAACCGGTTCTTTTCAATGTAGATTTGAAGTAATGTCCTATGATTTTTTAGCGACGGTCGGGCGTCACCGAGTCGCGTTAGTTTGGCTGGTACAGCCATATGACCGTACTCATTTGTGTTTGGCCGAAGACATTTTTGGTCCCGAGTGTAGTAGTTAGATGTTTATATCGAGGGTATGCCCTTTTAGGAATCTTACAAATGTGATATATAGCCTGAACTTCGGGATTGAATTTATGCCTGTAGTAAGGTCTTACAAAATTTTCATGCCTTTGAGGTCCTACAGTTTTTGTTGATACTTGGTGCAAGTATGAATTATTCCTTGCTTGAGGTCTTACAGTTTTTGTGGATACTTCGTATAAGTATGATTCATGCCTTGCTTGAGGTCTTATAGTTTCTGTTGATACTTGGTACAAGTATGATTCATGCCTTGCTTGAGGTCTTACAGTTTTTGTGGATACTTGGTGCAACTAAGATTCATGCCTTGCTTGAGGTCTTACAGTTTTTATTGATACCTGGTACAAGTATGACTCATGCCTTGCTTTAGTTCTTACGATACCGAGTCTGCCCGCTCGGGGTCTTATGGCCTTGGGTTTTGTAATAAATAGCGATTGGCGATAGTCCCCGAGTCATCAAGTTTATTTTTTCTTGGGAGACATTACTTGTGATCTCGGAATTGCCTTATTGAGGGCTTATGTTTTCGGAGATTCTGACCCTGAGGTCATGTGTTTTCTAAATTTTTGACTCCAGTCTTCGAGTATTCGGGGCGTTTTTCTCTTTTGGAGATATTCGTGATTTTCGTGTTGCCTTGTTGAGGATTTATGAGTTTGGAGTTATGACCATGATGACATGCGAGTGCTGAATTAACGATGCCAGTCTACGAGTATTCGGGACGTTCTTGATGGTGTAATCATTTTGGCGAAAACGTTGAATTTCCTCTGTATCATGAGATACATTGGAAAAAGTATTCCTTGATTATTTGGCACAAGTACATGTGTCTCCACCATTGAGGCTCGGCTATGCGGACATGGTTCATTCAACCGTTTGGACCGGTACATCATTTTCCCATTGAGACCGTTATTTGGCATGTCTCATGTCTTTCGAGCGAACGATCTTACGAGAGGGTTCCCTTCGGTTCTCGGGATTGATTGCAAAAGAAGACCAAAATACTTTTTGGATCTTCCTTAGATATAATATGGATGTTGCCTCGTTAAAAACCTTACCAGTTAAACCCTCTTCGGGGCAAAATACGGTCGAAGGAAAAGAGTGCAACTCTTGCTCGAGGGTGTTCATGGAAATTTCAATCAGGCACCCTAACAATAATATTGTTTCAGCATTGATATATTCTAGTTGCTCGGAAGTTGTTCTCCCTCCATGGTTTTGAGGTTATAAGACCCTTTGCCGACTACTCTGAGGTCACGGTACGGTCCTTCCCAGTTTTGGCCTAGCTTTCCTTCATTAGAGTTTTGGGTGTTGAGAGTGACTTTCCTTAGGACTAAGTTTCTGATCCCGAAATACCGGAGGTTTGTTCTCCTATTATAATATCTTTCGATTCTCTGGTTCTAGGCTACCATTCGGATCAGTTAGGCTTCTTTATTTTTCATCTAGTAGTTCGAGGGCCGTTGTCATGGCCTCGTTGTTCGATCCTTCGGTAGTGTGTTAGATCTGGCGCTCGGCTCTGCGACATCTACTGGTATCAAAGCATTGGCACCGTATACTAGAGAGAAAGGCATTTCCCCAGTGCTTGACTTTAAAGTAGTTCGGTATGTCTGTGGCACCTCAGGCAGTGTTTCACACAATTTTCCCTTGGCAATCTCCAACTTCTTTTTTAAGTTCTGAATGATAGTTTTATTTGTGGATTCGGCTTGGTCGATTGAACACGGGTGGTAAGGCGTTGACAGGATTCTCTTGATTTTGTTGTTTTTAAGAAAATGTGTTACCTTGATCCCGATGAACTGCCTCCCGTTATCGCATGTTATTTCGGATAGAATTCTGAATCGGCATATAATGTGATCCCATATAAAGTTGATGACTTCCTTTTCTCTTATTTTTTCGAAGGCCTGCGTTTCCACCCATTTTGAGAAATAGTCAGTCATAAATAAAATGAATCTAGGTTTACCTAGTGCTGCCGGCAAGGGGCCGACGATGTCCATTCCCTATTTCATGAATGGCCATGGCGATAAGACAGAATGTAGTTGCTCGTTGGGCTGGTGAATCATGGGAGCAAATCTCTGGAACTTGTTTCACTTTTGGACGAATTCTTCGGTTTCTTTTTCCATGTTGTCCCAATAGTAGCCTGCTCTAATAACCTTCCGGACTAAGGATTTAGTGCCGAAATGATTTCCACAAGTACCCTCATGAATTTCTAGTAGTACATAATCTGTGTCACTTGGCCGTAGACATACCGCCGGGGGGCCGTCAAAAGTTCTCCCATACAGAGTCTCATTTTCGTCGAGCAAGAACTAGGCTACTTTGGTTCGCAGGGCGCTCACATCCCTTAAATAATCAATATATTTGTTCCTCCAAACCCTTGTTAGGCTGGTGGAATTAATCTCAACGTGACCTTTCTAGACCACTGATTTACTCAACTGAACAACAACCCTGGGGAGTAGGTCATCTTCTTCAACAGAATATTGCAGATTTGTGAGAGCATCAGCCTCGATGTTCTACTCTCGAGGTACATGGACTAAGGTCCATTCTTTGAAGCGAGGTAGTGCGATTTGGATTTTGTCCAAATATCTCTGCATCCTGTCTTCTCGAGCTTTGTAGCTCCCATTTAGCTGGCTTACTACCAGGAGTGAATCGCATCTTGCCTCGGCGGTCTCGGCTTCGAAGCTTTTGGCCATATCTAAAGCTGCAATCGTAGCCTCGTACTCGGCTTCGTTGTTAGTCAATTTTTTGGTTTTTATAGATTGTCTAATTATGCCGCCAATTGGTGGCTTTAGGACAATACCGAGCTCGGATCCTCTTATGTTTGTGCCGGCATCTGTGAACAGGATCCATACCCTAGAAGACATGCCCGATTTTAATAAAAGCTCCTTCTCTACCTCGGATACGAGGGAGGGCAAAAATTCAGCCACGAAGTCTGCCAGAATTTGGGAGTTGATGGCCGTTCAAGTTTGATACTCGATATTATACCCCCCCCCCAAATTTCGATGGCCCATTTGGTCAATAAGCTCGATAGCTCAGGTTTGTGCAAGGTTCTCCGGAGGGGGTACGTCAACAGAATACCTGGTGTCGGCCTCCCCTAGGTTCCGACTTACATAATAAATAGGGAATTGCGTACCTTACTCCTCTCGAACTAGTACGCCACTTACTGCTATTTCAGACAAGACCATGTACAAATATCGTGTTTCATCCTCCTTTGGCATGTGCAGCAAAGATGGACTAGTCAGATATCGTTTTAGCTCCTCTAAGGCATGTTGGCATTCTGGAGTCCATTCGAAGTTGTTCTTTCTTTTAAATAAAGAGAAGAAATAATGGATCTTGTCTAATAACCTTGATATGAATCTCCCCGGTGCTTTTCTCCACCCTGTTAGCCGTTGCACGACCTTTACATTGTTCATCACCGTGATTTCTTCGATGGCTTTTATTTTGTCGAGGTTAATCTCGATCACTCTGTTTGATACCATGAAGCCCAGGAACTTGACCAAACCTACCTCAAACACTTCTCAGGGTTGAGCTTCATGTTGTAACTTCTCGGACTATGGTCTTCTCTTCTGATTTACGGGTTTAAACTTGGGATCGACGCATAGTCTGTGGGAGGTTACTTCTAGTGAAATTCCTATATTATTTAAGTGGTACAAATGGAAATAGTCGATATTGTTAGTAATAAATTGAATGAACCTTTCCTTAGTTTAGGTCTTATCCCCATTCCCATGGTATACCTTACGATCCGGGAGGTGTTCGATTAAAATGGTATGTTCCAGTTCTTTGATTGTTGACTTAGTTGTGTCCGATCTTCGGGGGCGACGAAGGTTCGAGGAGCGAAGAAATTTTCTTTGTCGTCCTCGGGGATTTGTTTGTTCCTAGGCTCGTCGGAGATCAGGTGCGTGGGGATCGACACATCATGGTGAACCGCGAACATTTCTTTCACCACCCGCCATTCTCCATATATGGCCGTTATTCGGTCCTTTGTAGGAAATTTTATTAGCTGGTGTAGGGTTGATGGCACTGCCCTCATGATATGTATCCAAGGCCTGCCAAGCAACGCATTGTACCTCATTTCACCATCGATGACTTCTAACTCGGTGTTCTGAGTCGCACCAAACGTGTCGATTGGGAGGGTGATCTCGCCTTTCGTTACTTTACCGGTCATGTTGAAGTCATAGAGGACTCGAGAGATGGGAGTGACCTAATCGAGCAGCCCCAATCATCCTACTACCTCTGATTTGATTATGTTGGCCGAGCTGCCCGGATCCACGAGCACACATTTTATCCTAATATTGTTCAAAATAAATGAGATCACTAGCGTGTCACTGTGTGGCTCTATCATGGCCTCGAGATCCTCCTTTTGTGGTGAACATTTTTGTCCGTTTGCACATGGGTCCTTGGGTATGTCGGTCCCTCCAATAATCATATGGACGTTGTGTCAGAGAATCTTTTCTTCCGCCCAGGTTGAGTTTTGTGGTGGTGTACCGACATCTGAAATAGCCATGTCAAACTCTTTGTGGTTTTCGAGGTTGTCATTTTCCGTCTTACTTACTAAGCCCGATATTTTGACCTGCAATCGAAGATCTTTTACAAGAAAAACTATGAAAGATAACTTGCATTGTGTAGCGAAGCCAGCAAGAAAATAATCACTGTTATTTTTAGCCCCACGGTGGGCGCCAAACTGTTTACCGTGAAAATGGTAATAACAACTACATTTGTTGATAGGACTCTAAAAATATGTGATTTGTTTTTATGCTAGTTGTTAAGAAGATGATGCTAGGTGTGTGAAATTTATGGACGAAATGTGAGCTAAAATAGAGTTATAATCAAACCGAGGAGTTAGCTATTCGGGCCTCAGACTGACTGATACGGGGCCTCGATGTTAATTTCTAGGCTCGAGCTCAAGCTATCAAGGATAATCGGGTAAGGTAATTGAGGGAGGATCTTTATGGCTTATGATAAGCAATAAATGACGAACAAGTATGAAAGTAATAAATAAGAGAAATAATATCGAGAGAGTGTGTTAGAGAAAAGAGAGAGAGAGAGAGAGAGAGTGAGTGAGAGAGATATTATTTATCTCTTGTAGAATAGTTGTAGAAACAATAGGTCATTTACAAAATGGTGAGGATCTCCTCTATATAGAAGGGGAATCCCACCCTAGTACAAAAAACATTAATTACAAAGATAAGGGGATAGGACAGCTAGATAGCCTTAGGCTCTGTCAATACCAGTTGCATGCCTTGGAAACTCCCATCTTTCCTATCATAGACGTTGGTATGCACTGACCTCGGTGTCAAAACCAAATGGCTCCCAAAGGTGAGTCTCGGCCTCGGCTTCGAACCTCGAGAAGCACATTCGCGGGGCGACCTAATGACGGGGAAATTGAATCCCCGGTTCCGCCGTATACACTATTAAAGAGAGAATCCACAGGTTTATTGAGTGACTCGATTATAGTATTGTATTTGGGATCACACAGGAGTTGGAGACTGAAGCTCAATTCCACCGTATTGTGGAGATTTATAGGAATCTAGATAGTATCCATAGGCAGAAAAGGGGAGATAGGAAGGACAAGAGGCCTCAAGGTTTTAGAGCATTTTGTGGTTCTCGTTCTTCAACTACAACTCATCATGGAAGAGATTTTTTCAGTTGACATTTCAGTTTGCACTTTAGGTTACTCGTAGTGCTCCAACTAGTTAGGGACCTCAGGGTATTCATATTGGACAACCAACTTCTAGTTCACCTTGTACATGGGGTTCCTACAACAGTTATTCTATCCATTGGAGCACACTCAGTACCAGCATCCACGCCCATAGAGGGGTTTTTTCTAGTGGGGTGATACTAGCCACATAGTGAAAGATTGTCTGAGATTTAGAAGGGGTGGACCTTTGCAGGGTACTTAGGCTATGGTTTCTGATCTAGATGCTACTCCCCCTGGACAGCCAACTAGAGGTGGAGGACAAGCGAGTATAGGGCATCCTAGAGGGGGAGGCTAGGCCCATTGTTATTCTTTCCGTGGTAGGATTGAGGCCATTGCAGCAGATGCTGTCATTACAAGTATTATTCCAGTCTATTATAGGGATGCACTAGTTTTATTTGATTTGGTTCCACTTATTCGTATATGTCATTCTATTTTTCTTCTTATTTGAATATGCCTCTTGATTTTTGGATACCCCAATTTATGTGTCTACATTGTTGGAGTTTCTATTATGGTAGACCAAGTCTATCATTCTTGTTTGGTCACTATTGGGGGCTATGAGACTAGGGTTGACTTCTAGTACTCAAAATTATAGATTTTGATGTGATTTTGGGCATGGATTGATTGTTAACATTACACGTTGTTCATGATTATCACACTAAGACCAGACATTAGCTATGCGGGGGTTGTCAAGGTTGGAGTGGAGAGCTTCGTTGGGTTATATTCCTAGTAGGGTGGTGTCTTTCCTGAAGAAACAAACGATGGTTGAGAAGGGGTGCTTGGCATAGTTAGCCTTTATGAGGGATGTTTGTGTCGATACTCCTACTATTGATTCAGTTCTTGTAATGCGTGAGTTTTTAAATGTGTTTCTAGCATATCTACCGAGCATACCACCCGATAGAGATATTGATTTTGGTATTGACTTGGTACCGAACACTCAGCCCATCTCTATTCCACCTTATCATATGGCACCAATAGAGTTGAATTAAATGAAGGAACAACTTTAGGAGTTGCTTGATAAGCGTTTCATCAAACCAAGTGTTTCACCTTGGGCGATCCAGTTCTATTTGTGAAGAATAAAGACATATCTATGAGGATTTGTATTGACTACATGCAAATGAACAAGGTTACAGTCAAGAAAAAATGCCCACTACCACGTATTGATGATTTATTTTATCTGTTTTAGGGTTCTAGGGTATTCTCAAAGATTAACTTGAGATTGGGGTACCATTAGTTGAAGATTCGGGCTTTAGATATTCGGGTCACTATGAGTTTTTGGTGATGTCTTTTGGGCTGACCAATGTCCTAGCAGCTCTCATGCACTTGATGAATAGTGTGTTTCAGTCGTAACTGGATTCCTTCATCATCATGTTAATTAATGGTATACTGGTGTATTCTTGAAGCTGAGAGGAGAATAAGCAACAACTGAGGATCGTGCTTCAGACTTTGAGAGAGAAAGGGCTATATGCTAAATTCTCTAAATGCTAGTTTTGTCTAGACTTGGTGGCATTCATGTTCCATGTGGTGTCTAGTGAGGGGATTAAGGTGGATCCAAATAATATTGAGGTAGTTCAGAGTTGGCTCGGACCTTCTACCGCTGCTGAGATTCATAGTTTTTTAGGTTTGGCTGGGTATTATCATCGTTTTGTGGAGGGATTTTTATCTATTGTAGCTCTTTTGACTAGATTGACTCTGCAGGTGCCAAATTTAGGTTGTCTGACGAGTGTGAGAAGATCTTTCAGAAACACAAGAATGCCTTAACGATAGCTCAAGTTCTAGTTTGCTTTCAGGATCAGGTTAATATACTGTCTATTATGATGCTTCATAGATTATCATTGGATGTGTGTTGATGTAGGAGGATAGAGTAATTGCTTATGCTTTGCGTTAGTTGAAGCCCTATGACAAGAAATACCCTGTGCACAATTTGATATTAGCATCCATTATTCACGCGCTCAAGATTTGGAGATACTATCTTTATGGCATGTCTTGTAAGGTGTTCACAGATCACAAGAGTCTTCAGCACCTACTCAACCAAAAGGATCTGAACTTATGGCAACAGAGGTGGTTGGAACTACTAAAGGACTATGATATTACCATTTTTTATCATCTTGGAAAGGACAATTGGTGGCTGACACTTTGAGTACGAAGGTCGAGAGTATGGGGAGTCTTGATTTTATTCCAATTGGGGTGATATTTTGAGCTTTGGATGTTCAAGCTTTGGCTAACAAGTTTGTGAGGTTGGATGATTCGTAGCCGAGCAGGGTTCTTGGTTGCGTGCTTTCAAGGTCGTTATTATTTGAGTGCTGATAGTAGGCTATATAGTTGATATTTATACCTTAATATGACCATGCTTTGTTGTTTTTTTATAGGTAAATTGCCAACAAAATGCTCTAAATAGTGTTCTTTTATTTCGCAGGGAATATTATATGTGAGAAAGCAACACATAGTGTTTTGGAGGTGATAATGTGAAGAAAACACCCACTTGAGAAGTACCCGGGCATAAAGGAGCAGGAAATGGCCTGGGCATAAAATTCCACCACGACCGCGGTGGATTAAAATGCAAAACAGAATGTGGAGCTCTCACTGCGGTCAACCGCGGTGCATTGTTCACACTCCAGAAAATCTGGGGACCAAAGTGCAATTTCGGGGAAACTTTTGTAAAACACCTTATAAGCTTTAGAAAGTCACCCAATATTGTCTGAAGCTGGTTTATGGACCATTTTGGAAGCAAGACAAGTGTGAGAAGAAGAGATAATCAACCAAACATTAGAGTTTTTTTTTTCTTCTATCTCCTTTTAATTCTTGCAAGTATTTATTATGGACAATCTTTAAGTTGTATCTTATTTTGTTATGAGTAGCTAAACAATTATCTAGGGTGGATAGAACCAATTGTTAGATGAATTTTTTACTTTTAATTTGTTATAATCGAGCTAGAATTATTTTAAGATTGTTCAACTACGTTTTGTATGGTGATTAATTGAATGGGCCCTTGATTAATTGTGTCTATTTGCCTTATATTGCTTGAGAAAGAATGTTAGGTTGGATTGTTGTTGAATAACACCACTTTTGGGTAATTTAAGAAATTCATTACTTGAACTTAAAAGTGGGTCTAGGAATAACGAAACTTTGGTGAGTTAATTTGGAGCTGCAAATATTGTCAGCTAGAGTAGTTCGAGAGAATGCTCTAGTGAATTATTGTAGTTGATCAAGAGATAATTATGATAGCCTATAGCTCATAATCCTCATAGAGTATTATGGCTAGATTATAGCGAAAGAGTCACTAGCTAAACTAGCAATTGGGGAAATCACCACCCTAGGCTCTTTTACCATTGAATTATCTTTTTTTAAGCTTATTGTTGTTCTTAATATTATTTGAAGTAGTTAAAAAAGAAATCTCGTATTTATTGATAAAAAATTCTTGCATCTAGAAATTAGTTAAGCTGATAATAATATTGTCAAGAGTTGTAATAGATAGGTTAGTTCCCTGAGGATTCGACTCCGGACCTGTTAAACTGGATTATATTTCCAACGTCCACTTTGTCTTTTAGAAGGCATAGTTGGGCGTGATCAAGTGCATCAAGACATGTTAGTATGATGATCTAAACTTTCTATTTCGCAAGGACATGGTGAAGTACGATGATGACAAGAAGGTGACTATTAGAGATGATGGAATGTTGAGGCTTATGGGCCAAATTTTTGTGCCAAATATGGATAGGTTGCAGGAGATGATTCTTGCGAAGGCCCATAGTTCATGGTATTCCAGTCATTTGGGCACCGCAAATATGTACCATGATTTGAAGCAGCATTACTGGTGGACAAGGATGAAGAAAGATCTTGTGGAGTATGTGTCTCGGTGTTTGAACTATCAGTAGGTTAAGTATAAGCATTAGATATTGAGTGATTTGCTTCAGAAGCTAGATATTCTGGGCCGAATGACCAAGTCTTCACACTTCATTCTAGTCATAACTACATACTCTTCATAATATTTGCCTCTGATTTATCTTCGTGAGATTGTTTTCCTTCATGGGGTGCCATTGTCCGTTCTCTCAGATCAAGGCAGACATTTCACATTGTATTTTTGAAGATTCGTGAAACATAATTTGGGTACTTAGGTCGAGCTGAGTACATCATTTCATCAATCAATGGACGGGCAGTACGAGTGCACTATTCAGATTTGGAGGACATGTTATGTGCATGTGTCATTAATTTAAAGGGCTCATGGGATCTGTTTCTACCACTAGTAGAGTACCCCTACAAAAATATCTATCATTCGAGCATCCATATGGATCCTTACAGGGCCTTATATGGGAGGCGATGTCGTTCTCCGGTTGGTTGGTTTGAGCCGGGAGTCTAGATTGTTGCGCACTGATTTGGTCCGTGATGCCTTGGAAAAGGTGAAGTTTATTCATTAGCGGCTTCGTATAGCATAGTCCATGTATAAGAGTTATGCTGATAGGAAGGCTCGTGGTGTGGTATACATGGTGGGTACTCAGAGTTTCTCGCATAAGGGTGGAATGAGTTTCGATAAGAAGGGTAAGTTAAGCCCTCAGTATATTGGTCTATTCGAGATTCTTGAGAGAGTGGGTGATGTGGCCTAAAAAATTGCACTACTACCCAGATTGTATGGAGTTCACCAGGTGTTCCATGTTTCCATGCTGCGGAAGTACTATAGTGATTCGTCACAAGTGTTAGATTTCAGCTCAGTGCAGCAGGGCATGGATTTGATGTATGTTGAGGAGCCAGTGGCTATTTTTGACAGAAAGGTCCGAAAGTTGAGGTCGAAGAGCATTGCATTGGTAAAGGTCCAGTGAAAAGGTCAAACAGTTGCGGAGGTGACTCGGGAGACCAAGCATGATATGTGGAGTTGTTATTATAATATTTTTGGCACTTTAGCTATGTCTCTATAGTCATTCGTGGATGAATATTTGCTTAAGAGGAGAGAATGTAAACCCGACAAATTATTTTGTGTATTTAAGACCTGTATCATTTTGAAGCTTGCCGTATGTGTATTTATGGTTACATGACTTGTGGGGATGTTATGTTTGGCTTCGGCAGGTTTTGGGTTAATTGGAACACTGGTTCTTAGTTTGGAAGCTTAGGGGAGAAATATTAACCGGTGTTTGACTTTTGTAAAGACGACCCTCGAACAATATTTTGATGGCTCCAATAGATTTGTATGGTAATTTTGGACAAAGGCGCATGTCCAAAATTAAATTCGGAGGTTCCTAGGTTGAATTAACACTTTTTGTCGAAAATTAGCAATTTTAAGATTTAGAAATTTTCTAAGTTTGACCATGGATTGACCTAATATCTATCGGGTTCAGATTTTGGTTTCGGGACTTGAAATAGGTCCATTTTATAATTTGGAACTTGTGTGTAAGGTTTGGTGTCATTCCCAATTAGTTTGGTAGGAAACAGATGCTTGGTCAATATTTTAGAAATTCTTAAGTTTCATGGAAAATTCTATATGTTTTGATGTTTGATTCGTGGTTCCGGATATTATTTTGGTATTTTAAAAATTGCGAGAAAGTTTGTATGATATTTTTGAATTTTTTTAGATGATTTGTATAGATCCCAGGATATAGAGTAAGTTTCAAACGCTTTTCAGAGTGGTACGGACTGTCGCAGATTTTTTTAGTCCTTTGTTGGTGATGCAGGTCTCGCAAATGTGAGATCCTGTTGGCAGTTGTGAACCTCGTATTTTCGAGGTGGGTATCGCATTTGCGATATTAGCTGGTTGCTGGGGTTTTTGCTTTTGCGGACTACTGGATCGCATTTGCGATGGGGAACTGGGCACGGATGACCGCTTTTGTGACTAAGGGGTCACATTTGCGAAGGGGACTATCTTAGCATTTGCGATATTTCTTGGGCTCAGCGGGTTTTTCATTTGAGATTATTTATTTGCATTTGCAAACCCTGGATTGTATTTGTGACTTCTGCAGCTGAATAAAAAGATGGGATTTCGGGACTTAGTCTCATTTTATGATATTTTTATTCGTAGATCGGTGGGAATCTATTTTAGGAGGGATCTGCATATAAAGATATTGGGTAAATAATTTTTACTCAATTTTGATAATATAACATGATTATTTATGAATTTTAACATCTAAACCATGAGACTTGAAGAGAACTTTGGAGAATTTTTACTATATTTTTTAGAAAAAATAAAAATTTGAGATTTGAGAGTCGATTTGGATTCAGATATGAAAACAAAACATATATTTTGAATTGTGAAACTATGAATAGTCGAGATCTACCCTTCGACTCGGGTTTTGATTGTATGGACCTGAGATTGACTTTTGTTGACTTTTCGGGAATATTTCCTCAACTTAGTTCTTGAACTTGCCTTCCTCAACTTGAAGTCAAGTGAGAAACTCTTTCTATTATATAGGCTAAATAGTTCCTAAACTTAGATTTTTAGGGGAATTCGATGAGGGAGAGGGAGGAGTCGTCGTGAAGGCAAGAATTTATCGTTTCATCTTTATTCTCCCAAACTTAGTAATTTTTATGTTTCTTTAGATGATTTTTATTTGCCTACTATTGTTACTAGACCTAGAGGATTTTAGGAGGGCGCCTAGAGTTTTTCTGGAGATTTCGTGGTGAATTGTTATTCTTGTTTCTCAACTTATGGAGTCCTCATCTTATCTATTTCTACTATTGTTTGATTCACATAGTGTTGTTACGTTTTGAGATTCGGTTGCAATCCTAGAAGCTCATGACTTCGTAATACCGCATTTTTGGAGTTATTGCAATACTCTTCCGCTTTGGTTGATGTTCTTGAGATCTAATATACTTATTTTTATCATGATGGTAGTTTATCTTGTATTTATCCTGATTTGACTAATTTAGATATTGGTTTACCTAGCAAGTTGGGGTTAGGTGTCATCGCAAGCTTTTGTGGTATTTTAGATCGTGACAAATCTATCATCTTATCTACTTAATTCAACGATTTTTCTGTTTTCAAACTTCCAGACTGAAATTTTGTCATATAAAATATTTATTCTTTGGTTTTACAATAAATTGTTAGATTTAAACAAATCAAGAAACGCCAGATATGTCCTATTTCTAGTAATGATTGAATAGTGCTTTGGACTTAGAGTACTTCCATATCATTGTTGATATGACCTTGTAAAACTTGATACATAAAGGAACAATTTCAAATTCATTAGAGGTCTCT
The DNA here is from genome assembly GCA_026770625.1 of Nicotiana glauca. Lineage (NCBI taxonomy): Eukaryota > Viridiplantae > Streptophyta > Magnoliopsida > Solanales > Solanaceae > Nicotiana > Nicotiana glauca. The sequence continues at coordinate 35,570 of MU786472.1, forward strand.
TTAAAGCAAACATTTCGTTTTGAGGTACTTTCAAAAATGTGATAAAGATAGATGGGTCTGTGCGTATGGGTCCACTTAGAGTGAGTTATAGTTGAAGACCACAGTATGTTGGAAGGATAGTGATGTCTTGAAAAGGGATCAATAGAACTTTAAAAGAAATTAAGTCCATATAACAGTAGCTTGGAATAGTATCTGACAGAAATGATTGATTTTTTTTATATATAATCAGGTGTTACAGATACCTTGTGAAAAGATCTTTGGGTTTGACTATCTATATGACTTGGTTGACTTATATTCAGCTTTACTGTCTTGAGCGAGTGGAAGTAAACTTCAAAATCTTGAGACTAATTTGGCATCTGCAACGACTCGGTCGGTCGTTTTGAGTAATTTAGCCACAATCCCCTATTTATTACCTCGTCTATGATGCATTGTGGTTATAGGACTTGAGGGGGTTGTTTGGTTTTGGTTTCGGGTGAGTTTCGAAATGAAATGGGACACGTAGCCTGTAAGTTGGAGGCTTAAGTTAAAAGAGTTGACCGTAGTTTGACTTTTCTGTAAACAACTCCGGAATGGAGTTTTGACGATTCCAATAGCTCCATATGGTGAATTTTGGACTTGGGAGTATGTCGGGATATTGATTTAGAAGTCTGTAGGTCATTTCGGCTTGGTTTGGCGAAAGTTCAAAAGTTGAAGGCTTTAAAGGTTGAAATATTTGACCGGGAGTTGACTTTATTGATATCGAGGTTGGATTCCAATTCTGAAAGTTGGAATAGGTCTGTCATGTCATTTATGACTTGTGTTTAAAATTTGAAGTCAATCGTAGTTGTTTTGGTATGAATCGACATCAGTTTTGGAAATCAAAAGTTCATTGTTTCAATAGGCTTGAATTGAGTTGCGATCCGTAGAATCGATATTCTTTTATGTGGGTTTTGTCCTCGAGTAGTTCTGTAATGTGTTTTGGAACTTGTTGTTATATTTGGACGGTGTCCCATGGGCCCGGGGTGTGATTCGAATTGAATCCAGAATAAGTTTGGACTTCTGTGATTGCTAAAGTTTTGTTGTTACTGGTGCAATCGCACCTGTGCATTTTGGGTTACAGGTGAGGAACAAAGAGCGGCCCTCAAGCCGCAAAAGTGAGTATTCTAATGACCAGTTGGGACCGCAGGTGTGGTCCATGACCTGCATAAGCGTACTCGCCGATGTGGGGAGTTCATCGCAGAAGCGCGTTTGGTCTGCAGAAGCAGAAATTCGTGACTTAAGTTGGAACCGCACCTTTTATGTTTTTTTTCTGCAGGTACGAGATAGCATATGCGACTCGATGACCGCAAATGCGAAAATCACTAAGCATAAAAGGCCGAAGTTTGAGGGATTGATTTCATTATTCATTTTTAGACCTAGAGAGCCCGGTTTGTGGTGATTACACGAATCTATTTTTATTTTCATCAATTAATTAGTGATTTGAGTTTGAAATTTGGGAAAATTTTGTGAAAACTTCTTGAACTAAATATTAGGTTTAAAAAGGTGGTTTGAGGTCAGATTGAGTAATTCTTGTATAGTTGGACACGTTATCCAAATGGGTGTTCGGATTTTTTAATTTCTGTGGGGATCTGAGGCGCGGTCCCGAGGTTGACTTTTGAGTTTACTTTTTTTCTCTATAAAGATTATAACATTATTGTTCAAAATAGTTTCCTATAGTTTATATTTTTGGTGTGAAGTTGTTTTGTCAAGATTCAATTCTTGGAATATCTTGCTGTTGAAATTGGTATTGAGTTACAAAGGCCGTGTTTTACATTGACGCATGGTTATAAAGTTGTGAAATACTATTCTTGTTGAGTTATTTGGTTGTTATTGTGAGACTCTTGTGCATATTGTGGTTACACCATGGGCTATTTATTTTGAAAACATCATTGTTGATGATCTCTTAGGCAAGTTGTGATATTGGACACTTTAGGTGCGATTTGTGATACATTGTGATATTGATACACATGCGGTGGTATAAGGTTTTGGGATTGAAACACATGCGGTGAGATAAGGTGGGCTTGACACGTGTGTTGCTAGTAGGGGAACTACTTGAATCCATGTAGTGTGATAAGGGGGCTATCACGTGGGAAACTATTTCGGAAAAAATGATTTTCAAATCTAAATACAAGGATCCCGCGGTAATATAAGGAAAGATTATGAAATGCTTTGTGATTTGTGACTACGAGTTTACTGTGAAAATAGTAACAACAATTAAATTTGTAAATGGAATTCTAAAAATGCATGATCTAATTCCCAAGCTAGTTTTTTAGAGCAAATGATTCTAAAAATAAGGAATGTTATGATGAAATGCGAGCTAAAATAGGGCAGTGGTCAAACCGAGGGGCTTGCTGCCCTAGCTTCGGACCGATCGATGGAGGACTTCGAGGCCAATATCCAGGCTTGATCTCGAGCCATCGGGGGCAGTCGGGAGGTGATAACAGTTGAAATATAATCATGCAAGGCACTTTATGACCAATACTACGAAATAAATAAAGAACAAAGATGAAAGCTATAAATGTTAGAATGGCCTCAAGCCAATAAGAACAAGTAGTCTTAGAAATAAAAGGTAGAGAGAGATATTATTGCACTTATGGAGGGTAGTGGGAGCAACATCAGATCGTTACAAAATGGCGCGAGCTCCCTTTATATAGGAGGGTAACCCAGCTATAGTACTACATTCATTAATTGTAAAGTGTGGAGATAGGACGGCTAAACGTGATGCATCAGTGTAGGCTCTGGTAGGCCTACTCTATCAGACTTAGCCGCGTACCTTGGGAATCTCCCCTTCTTCTCCAGCCTCGACCTTCGTCTTCTTCGAAGCGGGCTCCAACGAGCCCCGAGGGAGAGGATTAAGTCGTGGCTCCGCGTCCTCGGGGTCTCAAGGCATTCTTCCGAAATGGCTTGATATCAAGAATCAATTCCTCTAATTTTGCCGTGTATAGATAGTCTCTGCGTTTCCCAGAACAAATTGATGAGAAATGATTCTTACACTTGACTCTCTGATCTTCTTACAGCGACGTCGCATCGATGATTCAACCGTTGGCGCGAATTTTTGTGATGACTAAGATGTCCCTAGAGTTGCCTATTTCAACATCATTCAATGCATTGTTGATTCTCGTTCTCCAGGGTGGAATGTACTGTCGTCGATACATCTTTTCAAGGATACAACAATTGACGACGTGTTCGGGCGGTGTGCCCGCGATAGTCTGAACAAGACGTCCTTTCCTTACGTCTTTGACGGTATATGACTCGGTGTTCCAGTCCGATCTTAGATGGTCAGTATCAGCAGAATGGTCTTTCTGCTTGTTGAAAAGACCGACGTTTGAGATTCGTTAAAGATTCGAGAGGCTGTCGTATTTTGGCCCGGCAGTTCGGGCCGCACTATTAACCTCTCGACAATGTTGATGTGTTGATCGAACCACCTAAATTCAAGAGCATATGTCTTATTTGAAATAGATTAAATGAGGGAGAGGGTTACCAATGCGTTAGTGTGAGGCAAAGTCTCGGTGCTTTTTTGCTCGATGTATAGGCATTTTTACTTTCAATTTCTATGATTCCTTGGAGGGTGCTGCCGCTTCCCCACAATTGTGGCAATACGTCGCATTTCATTTGCTTTGTTCTTCCTGGTTGCCTTCCTTCTGAGCTTGTGGACACTTTTGACCTCGTGGTCGTGCGTGCCATGCAGTATCAGCACCAGGTTGTGGTTTCCTCGAAGTGGATTCGGTCGGATAGGTCCGAATCATTTGGTGTCCCTAGTTTTGTTTATGGTGATCAGGATGTTTGGTATAGCAATGCTGAAGTTGAACTCTGATGGGTGACGTGCCCCTGTCAGCCATGCCTTATTAAATCTGGCTCCATATAAAATTCCTCGAAGATATTGTTCTCGAACCATTTCCTGCTCGTTGCGAGGTGGATTGCATCACGAGGCGTTCCTCATGTCTGTGGCGTACGTGTGGTATCTCCTTCTATTTGGTATTAGTTCCTTTGTTGGGAACCTACTTGGGTATACGAGCCCAAAGAGGCTCCCGTATGGTCGTCCACGGCCCTGATTCGTGACTGGTTTCGGGTATGGACATCCGACTCGATCTTGGCCGGGCATCTGATCAAGCTCCGTCTGAAATTCCCCGCAGTCATTAGGCTTGATTCTCTCAATCGTCTCAAAATCAGGGGCGATCTCGTTCGTTCTATCAGGGAGTGAGGCACAACTTCCCATGGCGCTTCATTCTCTCTTTGTTTGACCTCGGATATGTCGGGCTCTTCCGTTGCTTCTTCGGTGGCATCGGTGTAAGCCACTTCAGAAGAATCCGCTAGTATGCTAAGCGAGTTTGTGAGGCAAGGTGCCAGGCTACGATGCCACATCGCAGTTCCCTTCGAGAATGTTTCCCCCAATCTCTTCACCGAGACAGGCTCGAACTTATCATCTTGAAGGTTGTCGCCATATCCCGTGCACATGTAGACGCTGATGCGCTCACCGGGATCCGAGGTCCCATTGTGCTTAGTGGGTTCTGGCATCCCGTACTTCTGTGCAATGGGTTCCGAGACTACCTCTTCGGGGAATGATTGTCGCGTTAACTTCAGTGAACTTGACTCGATCTTTTCGGAGAGGTCCCCGAGCATCTTTGCTATGGAGGGGTTGGTTACCAATCTGTTTCTGCTTGATCTATCGGGTACTTGTTTGGTAGGGGTAGCTGTTCTCGGCGTCGTTGCACTGGGAGTCTCCTGGTGTCCTTGCAACAGAGCAATAGCCAACTGATGTGCCTGTAACATTTCAAAAATATCGTGAAGACTCACTACCTGTGCTTCTTGAGCTGGGGACTTGTGAGCTTTCTGTCGGTCGACGTGTCGTATGCTTCCGTTGGTGTGAGAGGCTTTGTCAACATGCTGTGCATCATGTAAATCCGTGTCTACTAGAATCGGTCCCGGCGCGTTATCGGGATTGTGCAGTGGTGCTCCTGCGGCCTAGACAAGACCGTCGTTTTCACCATGATCTTCGAGGTTATCATTCTTGACTCTATTTACCCAGCCAGACATTTTGACCGGAAGTCAAAGGATCTTGGGCAAGAAAAAGTATAAAAGATAACGTGCGTTTGTGCAATGGAACCAGCAAGAAATTAATCATTATTATTTTTAGCCCCACGGTGGGCGCCAAACTGTTTACCGTGAATATGGTAACAATAACTAAATTTGTAAATGTGATTCTAAATATATGTGATTTATTCCCGAGCTAGTTGTTTAGAGCAGTTGATGCAAAAAATAAGGAATGTTATGATAAAATGCGAGCTAAAATGGGCCAGTGGTCAAGTCTAGGGGCTTGATACCCTGGATACGGACCGATCGATGGAGGACTTCGAGGCCAATATCATAGCTCGATCTAAAGCCATTGGGAGCAGTCGGGAGGTGATAACAATTGAAATATAATCAAGCAAGGCTCTTTATGTCCAATACTATGTAATAAATGAAGGACAAAGATGAAAGCTATAAATGTTAGAATGGACTCGGGCCAATAAGAACAATTAGTCTTGGAAAGAAAAGGGAGAGAGAGATATTATTACACTTATGGAGGGTAGTGGGAGCAACATCAGATCGTTACAAAGTGGTGCGGTCTCCCTTTATATAGGAGAGGAACCAGGGTATAATACTACATGCAATAATTGTAAAGTGTGGAGATGGGATGACTAGACACTACGCATCGGCGTAGGCTCTGGGTAGGCCGGCTCTGTCAGACTTAGCCGCGTACCTTGGGAATCTCCCTCTCTGCTCCATCCTCGTTGTTTGTCTTCTTCGAATCGGGCTCCGACGAGCCCCGAGGGAGGGGACTAAGTCGTGGCTCTACATCCACGGGGTCTCGAGGCATTCTTCTGAAATGGCTTGATATCAAGAAATCAAGTCCTTTGATTTTGCTGCGTACAACGAGGCGTTACCTATATAGTGATTCTTGTTGATACTTTTCTATTACTTCACTTGTGATTTGTTGCTTGTTTTGTGCCATAGCATTCCTTGTTTTCTTTTGTAATGCATTATTTGCCTTAGTTCAGTGAAGTTATTCTCGGTACATTTCTTCGTTGTCTCATTTCTATTGTTATCATTATTACATTGTTGTATACATGTTCAGTTTTTTTTAATTCTAGTAGGGCCTTGACCTGACCTCATCACTACTCTACCAAGATTAGGCATGGAAATTACTAGTATTGTTATGGTTTACTCATGCTATGCTTCTACACATCTTTTTGTGCAGATCCGGGTACCTCCTACCGGTCCAGGAAATTGTGAGACTAGTCTAGTTTCAGAGACTTTAAGGTACACCTAGCGGCTTCCTCAGGCCTCAGAGTCACCCTCTATCTAGTCTATTTCATTTTCTTATCCTTTTCATAGATATTGATGTATATGTATATTCAGGACCATTTTATAGAGTTTGTGACTTGTATTCTCCGGATTTTGGGAAGTTGTGTTATGTTGAGTTATAGGGTTTCCTTATATGATAGAGGTTGGGTTATTTGAAGGTTCTTTATAAATTCTCAATTAATATTGAATGTATGTTAGGCTTACCTAGTCTTAGAGACTAGGTTCGATCACAACATCATATAGATGGAAATTGGGGTCGTGACAAGTTAGTATTAGAGCTCTAGGTTAATAGGTGTTATGAGTCACAAGCAGGTCTAGTAGAGTCTCACCGATCAATATGGAGACGTTTGTACTTATCTTCGGCAGGCTATGGAATTGTTAGGAAAATTTTCACTTCTTTCGTTCCTTAGCGTGCAATTTGATGACTTAAAAATTATAAATTTCTGTCTTTCTATTCTCTCACAAATATTGAGGACACGCGCAACTAGATCTGACGATCAAATATTCGCGCCCCCCGCTACAACCGCGAAAGACCATGGAAGAGGCCTAGGAAGGGCACGTGGTGTTGCTAGAGCACCTACCCGAGCTTCTACAGAGTAACTACCAGTAGCTATAGTTAAGGGGAAGGCACCTGAGATATGTGTTACTACCCCTGCACTTCAGGAGATCCTCACCAAGTTTTTTAGTATGTATGGCACTCTAGCTTAGGTAGGGTAGATTTCACTAGCTCTTGACACATCCCAAGCCAGGAAAGGAGTATATACTTTCACCGCCCATCCTCTAGAGCAGCGGGTCTAGGTTGACCAGGTCCTAGAGATCATACTAGTACAGTCGGTTGTTCCAGTTCAGCCCGAGGTTAGGGAAACATCATCTGAGGAAGAGTAGATCAGGCTCGATAGGTACAAAAAGTACCACCACCTACATTCAATGGCCTAGATACAGAGGGCGCATAAGGTTCTCTTGAGGAGTTCCACGGTTTACTCCATATTATAAGTATTGTTGAGTCAAGTAGGGTTGTTGTCACTACATTCTAGCTTAACAGAGCGGCTTATCAGTAGTAGTGAGCATGTGAGTCGGGTAGTCCACCCGAAGCATCTTCACTCACCTGAGCTCAACTCTCAGAGATGTTCATGAGAACATTTTTTCCCTAGAGTATTCGGGATGCATGGCATGCATCGTTTTAGCAGTTGTGCCAGGGCGCTATGATCGTATAAGAGTATGCTATCAGGTTCAACGAGTTGTCCAGACATCCACCAACCTTAGTTTCCACAACCAGAGAGCGATTCTGTCAATTTATCGAGGAGAACAACCCTGGTATTAGTTTAAGCATGGCACGAGAGTTGGAGACGAATACCCCATAGCATCAATAGAGATTGCTCAAATATTGGAGGGTATGTAGGGCCGAGAGAGAGGAGAAGGAGGCCAAGAGGCCTCGAGATTCTAGCATATATAGTGGTGATCGTGCCCCTGTTACAACTCGTTGTGGTAGAGGTTATGTGATCCTTCCCATTCGTTCAGTACTTCCATATTCTAGTGGTATTCCAGCTACTCTCATGTCTCAGGTTTTCCATTATGCACCGCCTCTGTCTTGTGCACCTCCTACATAGGGTGCTTCAGCGGTCAGTCCAGCCGACCAGGCCTGAGCCAATATCAGTAGCCATGCCCTCTAAGAGCTTATTCTAAATATGGAAACACTCCTCACATGGTGAGGGACTTCCTTAGACTTAGGAGGACCTCCACATACTACTTAGGCTCTACGTATTTCATAGGGGCCCCTAGCTTCTCAAGTCGTGGTTACCGCACCAATTGCTTATTCACCTGCTCAGCCAGCTTGATGTGGAGGTTGGATCGGTAGAGGTCACCCTAGAGGGTGAGGCCCGGCCAGATGTTATGCTTTTCTAACAAGGATGGAGGTAGTTGCATCTGACTCAGTTATCATAGGTATTGTTCTAGTTTGTCATAGAGATGCATCTGTCTTATTTGATCCAGGCTCTACTTAGTCCTATGTATCATCTTACTTTACTCTATATTTGGGTATATATCGTGATTCCTTGAGTTATCATATCTATATGTCCATGCCAGTGGGGGATTCCATTGTTCTTGACCTTGTGTATCGGTTGTGTTTAGTTGCTCTTGAAAGTTTTGAGGCCATAGTTGACCTATTGTTGCTTAGTATGGTAGATTTTGATGTTATTTTGGGCATGGACTGGTTTTCTCCATATCGTGATACTCTTTATTGTCATGCTAAGATGGTTACATTGGCTATGCCAGGCTTGCAGTGGTTGGATTGCATGGGTACTTTGGACTATGCTCCTAGTAGGGTGGTGTCCTTTCTTAAGGCACAACGGATGGTTGGGAAGGTGTGTGAGGCATATATTTGTGAGATATGTCAGTGTTGATACTCCTACCATTGAGTTAGTTCTGGTAGTGAGGGATTATCCAGATGTATTTCTGGCAGATCTTTTGGGCATGTCGCTCGATAAGGATATCGATTTTGGTATTGATTTGTTGCTGGGAACTCAGCCCATTTCTATTCCCCAATATCGTATGGCCCCAACGTAGCCGAATGAGTTAAAGGAGTAGTTGCAAGAGTTACTTTATAAGGGTTTTATTTGGCCCAGAGTGTCACTTTGGGGTTCTCTGATCTTGTTTGTAAAGAAGAATGATGGTTTTATGTGCATGTGTATTGATTATAGATAATTGAACAAGGTTACAGTGAAGAACAATTATCCATTTCCACACATTGATGAATTATTTGATCGGCTACTAGGTGCCAAAGTGTTCTCAAAGATTGACTTGCGGTCAGGCTATCATCAGTTAATGATTCAGGATCCAGATATCCCAAAGACTGCCTTAAGGACTCGGTATGGTCATTACGAGTTCTTTGTGATGTCATTTGGGTTGATCAATGCCCCAGCTACATTCATGCACTTGATGAACTGTGTATTTGAGCCCTATATTGACTCATTCGTCATTATGTTTATCAATGATATCTTGGTGTACTCCCGGAGTCGGGAGGATGATGATCAACACTTGAGGATTTTGATTCAGACCTTGAGAGAAACAAAGTTGTATGCAAAATTTTCAAAGTGTGAATTTTGGCTTGATTTGATGGCATTTTTTGTCATGTAGTGTCGAGTGAGGGGATCAAGGTAGATTCGAAGAAGATTGAAGTAGTGAAGAGTTTGACCATACCCTCTTCAGCTACTGAGATCCGAAGTTTTCTTGGTTTGGTAGAGTATTACCGTCGATTCGTAGAGGGTTTCGCATCTATTGCTGCGCCTATGACCAGATTGACCCAGAAGGGCGCTTCGTTCAGATTGGACCAAGGAGTGTGAGGAGATATTTCAAAAGCTCAAGACTGCTTTGACTACAACCCCAGTACTGGTATTCCCTACGGGTTTAGGGTCTTACACTATGTACTATAATGCATCGCGTGTTGGCCTCGGCGTGGTGTTGACACAAGAAGGTAGGGTGATTGCCTATGCATCTAGACTCTTAAAGGTACATGAAAAAAAATATCATGTCCACGAACTTGAGTTAGCAGCTATTGTTCATGCCTTGAAGATTTGGTGGCACTATTTGTTCGGTGTCCTATGTGAGATCAACACCGACCATCGGGGTATACAACATCTGTTCAAATATAAAGATCTTAACTTCCATCAGTGAATATGATTAGAGTTGCTTCAGGACTATGATATCACAATTCTATATCATCCCGGGAAGGCCAATGTGGTGGGAGATGACTTGAGTCGTGCGATGGAGAGTTTGGGAAGTTTAGCATATCTACCAACACCAGAGAGGACATAAGTATTGGATATTCAGGCCTTGGCTAACCAATTTATTAGATTGGATGTTTCAAAGACGAGTCAAGTTTTGGCTTGTGTAGTTTCTCAGTCTTCTCAATATGATTGTATCAGATAGCATCTATATGTATGAAGACCCATATTGCTTGTCCTTATGGATACGGTTCACCACGGAGATGCCAAAGAGGTCACTATTGGGGATGACGGTAAGATGTATCAGAACTTGAGGCAACACTATTGGTGGAGGAGAATGAAGAAAGACATATTGGAGTATGTAGCTTGGTGCCTAAATTGTTAGCAGCTAAAGTATGAGCATCAGTGGCCCGATGATTGCTTCAGAGGATAGAGATTTGTTAAGGGAAATAGGAGCGGTTACTATGGATTTTGTTGTTCCTACAGACTAAGAAGAAGTTTGATGTAGTATGGACAGGTAGGTTCGAAAGTTTAGTTCGAAGAACATTGCTTCAGTGGAGGGGTCAACCAGTCGAGGAGGTGAATTGGGAGACCGAGTATGATATATGTCCCTGTTATCCTCATCTTTTCAGTACTTCAGCTATGTCTCTATACTCGTTCGAGGAGAAGTGTTTGATTTTAAGAGGGGGAGGATGTAACGATTTGGCCGGTCATTTTAAGTATTTTACCCCCCCCCCCCTCCAATCCCCTATTTTATTTCCTCCTCTATGATTCATTATGGTTATGGGACTTGCCGGAGGTGTTTAGTTTTGGTACGGGTGAGTTTTAGTATCAAATGAGACACACAGACCCTAAGTTGGAGACTTAAGTTAAAAGAGTTAACTGTAGTTTGACTTTTGTGTAGACGGATCCGGAGTGGAGTTTTGGGGGTCCCCATAGCTCTGTATGGTGATTTTGGACATAGGAGTGTGTCCAGATATTGATTTGGAGGTAAGTAGGTCATTTCGGCTTGATTTGGCAAAAGTTTGAAAGTTGAAGGTTTGGAAAGTTGGAATGTTTGACCGGGAATTGACTTTATTGATATCTGGGTCAGATTTTGATTTCGAAATTTAGAATAGGTCCGTCATATAATTTATGACTTGTGTGCAAAATTTGAAGTCAATCGGAGTTGTTTTGGTATGAATCGGCATTAGCTTTGAAATTCGGAAGTTCATAGTTTCAAAAGATTTGAATTGATTTTGATTCATTGAATCGATGTTGTTTGATATCGTTTTTGGCCTCGAGTAGGTCCATTATGTATTTTGAAACTTGTTGGTACATTTGTACAGGGTCTCGTGTGCCTCGATTGTGATTCGGATTGAATCCGAAACTAGTTTGGACTAGTATGATTTCTGAAGTTTTGTTGAGAGTGGTGCAACTGCACTTGCGCATTTTTTGGTCACAAGTGCGGTGTTGCAGGAGTGGCCCTCAAGCTGCAAAAGAGAATAGTTTTATGACTAGCTGGGGACCTCATGTGCGGTCCATGTTTCGCAGAATCGGGCTCACCGATGCGGGGAATGTATCGCAGGATCGGATATGGCCAGGGAGGCCTGGGATCGCAAAAGTGCATGCGCAGAAACGCATTTGGCCTACAAAAGCATAAATTTGTGAATTAAGCTAGGACCTCACCTGCGATGGTTTTTCCGCAGGTGCAGCGTCGCAAATTCGACTAGGTGATCGCAGATGCGGAAATCACTAGGCATAAAAGGGCTAAGTTTGAGGGTTTGATTTCATTATTCATTTCTATACCTAGAGAGCTCGGTTTGTGGCGATTTTTTGAGATATTTTCAAAAATTCATCGGGGTAAGAGATTCTAACTCGGTTTTGTTTATATTACACGAATCCATTGTTATTTTCATCATTTAATTAGTGATTTGAGTTCGAAGTTTGAGCAAAATTGTGAAAACTTCTTGGACTAAATTTGGGGTTTTGAAAGGAGATTTGAGGTCGAATTTCAGTAATTCTTATATGGTTAGACTTGTTATTGAATGAGTGTTGGGATATTTTTAACTTTGGTAAAGTTCCTAGGCGCGGGCCCATGGTTGACTTTTGAGTTGACTTTTTATTTCTCCTTAAAAATCGTAACTTTATTATTCGAAATAGTTTCTTATAGTTTATATTTATGATATGATGTTGTTTTGGCTAGATTTGAGTCGTTCAGAGTTGGATAATCTAGGGAATGATTTACTAGTGAATTGAGTTAGCTTGTTTTGAGGTAAGTGTCTTGCCTAAATTTATATAGGAAATTATCCCTTAGGATTGGTGTTGGTTTTTGTTAATTGTGATATGTGAAAGTTGTGCACGCAAGGTAATGAGTGTGTACATGGGCTAAATGTGGAAATTTATCGTTTTTAGCTTTGTAGATTCCATTCATACCTTAATTGAGTTATCTTAACATGTTAAAATCATCATTATAGTCCATCTTCACATGTTCAACTTGTCTTATGTCTTACTCGTTAATTTTCTTTACATGTTTAGTTGAAGTATTGTTTCCTTTATTCTTTATTCATTATTTAACTGGTGATTTCTTTACTTAAAGTTATTGTTTTTGGAATATCTTGTTGTTGAAAGTGGTATTGAGTTAGAAAGGTCATGATTTATATTGAGGCAAGGTTATAAAGTTGTGAAATACTTTTCTTGTTGAGTTAATTATTCGGTTATTATTGTGAGACTATTGTGCATACTGTGGTTAAGCCATGGTCTATTTATTGTGAAAACATAATTGTTGATAATTTCTTTGGCAAGTTATGATATTGGACACTTGAGGTTCGATTTGTGATACGTTGTAATATTGATACGCATGCGGTGGTATTAGGTTTTGGGATTGAAACACGTGCGGTGAGATAAGGTAGGCTTGATACGGGTGTTGCTAGTATGGGAACTATTTAAAGCCACGCGGTTTGATAAGGTTGTATAAAACGTGGGAAGCTATTTTGGGAAAAATAAATTTAAAAACTAAATACAAGAATCCCGCGGTGATATATGGAAAGATTGTGAAATGCTTTGTGATTTCAGACTACGAGGCGCTACCTCGATAGTGACTCTTGTTGATTATTTTCTATTACTTCACTTGTGTTTTGTTGCTTGTTTCGTGTCATAACATTGCTTGTTTTCTTCTGTGTTGCATTATTTGCCTTAGGTCAATGTAGCTATTCTCGGTACATTTCTTTGTTGTCTCGTTTCTATTGTTATCATTATTACTGAGATTAGGCTTGGCACTTACTGGATATTATTGTGGTTTACTCATGCTACGCTTCTACACATCTTTTTATGTAGATCCAAGTACCTCCTACCAGTCCAGTCACCAGCGAGATGAACCCAGTTTTAGAGACTTCAAGGTATACTTGCCGGCGTCTATACGCTTTGGAGTCACCCTCTATCTAGTCTATTTTATTTCTTAACCTTTTATAGACACTGATATATAGGGCTATTCAGTACCATCTTATAGAGCTTATGATATGTATTCGCTGGATTTTGGAAAGTTGTGTTATGTTGAGTTACATGTTTCTTTATATGATAGGGGTTGAGCTATTTGAAGGTTCGTTATAAATTCTTAGTTAATATTGCATGTATGTTACGCTTATTTTGTCATACATACTAGGTGCCATCAAGACATCTTACGGAGGAAAATTAAGATCATGGCAGCATGACTATAAAGTTGATGTTACCTACAGGTTTAATGGTTACATCGTATATTGTTATTTTGCCTCATAGGTTGTCTATGTTGTATGTTTTTAAGATAATGGAGTATGTTTGAGAAGTACTATTTTACTTGGTGATTGGAGTTGATAACAAAATTCTTATACTTAGATACAACATCATGGTGGATGTAGTGAGTCGTATGAGGTTTGTATTGTTTTTTAAGGGCTACGGTTCATGTATCTTCGGGCAGAAGATATGAGATTGGACACAACACGGATGATTTGGATGAGTCCTATGAGGTATATGGACTTGTTGTGATGGTTTTTAGGGGTTCTCGGAAGCTCGAGTGAGTTTTGTGTTGTTTGCAAAAGGTTTTTAAGTCAAAAATAAGCAAAACATGTAATATATTGCATCAATAGCTATGTTTTTGCAATTTCAATCGCTTTTCAGCACTTGGAGTTCGAATAGAGATAATTTTACCATTATGGGAGCTAGAGAGTTCGAATGGAGATAATTTTGGAAGAAAATTCATCTACATTATTGGAGTAAGTAATTTTAACTTGAATCTATGATTATAGAATGAAGCTATTGTCAATTCAAGGATTGAAAAGAGAAAAAAAGAGTCTTTCATTTGAAAATAAAGGCAGGAACTTATTTATTTGAATATCAGTTTGGAATCGAATTCAGAATTTTATTATATATTTAGACTCGAGAAGCTATAGGTCATGGAGATTAGACTCTTGTTTCTGGGTTTGACCATATAAGCTCGGGGTTGACTTTGTTGATTTTGACTAAGAACGAATCTTTTGCTTAGGAATTGAGTCCTATGAATTTGTTTGATATTGTGGAGAATTCTTTGAGCTAGATCAGACTCGTTTGACAGACTTAATGAAAAAAAAGACTAATTTGGGAAAGTAGAGCTAGCATGGGATAGAGAAAGTATCTTTGTTGGCTTCGGTGAGTAATTTTTTCAAAAAAAAATAGTCTTGTTGCTATGTTCTACGTGTTTCGGAATGATACATATGCGAGGTTACGAGCGTATACACGAATGTTACGGTTTATCCATGATTAAGGTAGTTTGTTAGACCTTCTTATGCCTCGGTTTACTACATGCCTTATATGTTGCATGTTTTACTTGTTTTTTTATTTTTTTAAACTCCTTCCAAATTAGGAGGATCTATAGTGTTTCGACACTTCCTCTCCAGCGTGACTCGATCCAAGGACCTAACGGTCATAGGTGGAGGTGCTTACCAACTAAGCAAGCCTCACTTGTCATGTTTTACCTTTTGTATGACTATTTAAGCATATTATTTATGATAGTATAATCTTATAGGCATTCTTCATACGCTAATTTGATATTATTGATTTCATGTACCGGTTTTACATTATAGAATTACTTAGTCATACCCAGTTACTTATACGAACCTTGTTAGCATATTTTTTTTTCTCATTACACATTAGAGATTGTTGTGATGCGTGTGAGCTACTAGGGCATGTGAATTCACGCCAGGGGCGGCTCTATAGGTATATGGGGTAAGGCAAGTGCCTTAGGCCCCCAATTTTGGGAGGCCCCATTTTTTTAGGAATACTATATATTTTATAGGTTTAAAGATTTTTTTTTTTAAAAATAAATAATATATATATAGTATTTTTTACTTTCATATATAAAAAAAGAAAAACTTTTAATATATTAATAAAGTAAAGCTTAAAATAGTACTAAAAAAATAATTGTTACTTTGATTTGATTTGACAATTCTACTTTTTGCTCTTCTTCTCAAATAATTCCAAGACTCAATCCAACATTTCAATTTCATTTCATTCTTCATTTTCCATATAGCAGAATGAGACATAGTGACGTACCTTTTTCTTCTTTTTTTATTCATGCTCATGTTCTTTCTATTAGATTACTTTCTTTCTCCAAGACTCCAACAAGCCCACGACTAGATATTTTGGAATTAAAGTCTTCAAATTTCTTGAATCAGTTAGTCGGGTAATATCATTCTAACTTTCTAGTATTATTTTTATTTGTTATTTATCATTTTATTAATTTTACAATGTACATATTGTTTAATTTTCTTTAGAATATAAACATGTCTACAAGAAAATATGAATTCGGATATTTAAAAATCCAAAATAAAAGAAAAGTTAAAAATTTAATTAAATCTCAAAAAAGAGCTCTTCAGAATTTTTTGACAAATAATGAAAAAACTAAATCGCAAAATGTAGGAGAATATTAGGTAGATAAACAAGTCACTAACTCTGAGTCACATGATAACAAAATTCAACTAGAAGAAGAGGTTTATGAGAAATCTGACGAAGATACAAATTTTGGCTTTTAGGCCCCATATTAAACTTTGGCCTTAGGCCCCGTACGAGCTTGAGCCGCCCCTGATTCACGCTCCTTGAAATATCAGTTAGGGCGTGTGGATCTGTGTTTCTATTTGAGGTATCAATTAGAGCGTATGGATTGACGTTTATATTTGAAGTACGGAAAAGGGTCTGATATATCTCTCTATTTTGTTTTATTATTCAATTATGTCCCCCGTTATACTTTTCGTCCAAATTTACCCCTGTTATCCATCAAAGTTCTATATTTGCCCCTATTTTAACGGCCGGGACACGTGGCACATTCTGAATACGGAAAAGGGCCTGATATATCCCTATACTTTATTTTATTGTTCAATCATATCCCTCGTTATACTTTCCGTCCAAGTTTACTCATGCCCTCCATCAAAATTCTATATTTGCCCCTATTTTAACGGCCGGAACTCGTGGCATATTTTAGAAAAAAGAACCAGTACAAAAATAAAAAAACTCCAAACCGCCCTAGAACCCACGACCCGCATGCTCGTTTTTTCTCTCTTAATTTTTTTCCAAACTTCTCTTAAATAAAAACTTTTAATCCGTGTAAGAGATTATCTTAGTCTAACAAAGAGATGAGGTTCAAAGACACAATTTCCGGCGCCGGCGTGACTCCGTGAATGGTCTTGAGTACTTGGGCATGTATGAAATCTTACTATATTTATTTTAGCCGCAAAAATTGGTGAGTTTGGAAAAAAATTAAGAGAGGAAAAATGAGCATGCGGGTCATGGGTTCTAGGGCGGTTTGGAGTTTTTTTTGTTTTTGTACTGGTTCTTTCTCCTAAAATATGTCACATGTCCCGGCCGTTAAAATAGGGGCAAATATAGATCTTTGATGGAGGGCATGGGTAAACTTGGACGGAATATAACGAGGGATATGATTGAACAATAAAATAAAGTATAGGGATATATCAGGCCCTTTTCCGTATTCAAAATGGTCACGTGTCTTGTCCGTTAAAATAGGGACAAATATAGAACTTTGATGGACGGCAAGTATAAATTTGGACGGAAAGTATAACGGGGGACAGGATTGAACAATAAAATAAAGTAGAGGAATATATCAGACCCTTTTCCGTTTGAAGTATTAGTTAGGGTGTGTGGATTCATGTCCTGTTGCACATGTATTTTGATACATCCCTCTACAGTCGCGTGAACTCTCCTTTTATCTTAGACTGTGTGCACATGTTTAGGAACCGAAGGGTTTCTAATTTGATCATGATACCTAATGATCGGATTGAGCATAAAGGTAGAAGCTATATTTTATTTAAGTGATACTTTATGGATATTTATGTATTATTATATACTTTATTCATGCATATCATCTATATATATTTTTGGTGCATTCTTACACATGCATAGAATTTTTTTTTTTTTAAACCTTAGTGTTTCCACACTTCCCCTCTCAAGATTTCCCTCCTCTTGAGAAGTGTCGGTTTGATTTAAAGGTTGAGTCTTTATCATATATCCCTGATATTAGGCTCTTGTTGATGCATTTTATATAAATGCTACTTCATGCATATTCTTACCAATATTATTTGAATACATTAATACATGCATAAGACAGGTGTTCAGTCGGGAGAGAGTGCATCTATTTGCACATACAAATGCTTTGACTATGATTAGCTTGTTATGATGTTTTTGTGCATTCCCTCTTTTGTTTCTCTGTATATGAACTACTTAAATTTGTAAAATAAGTTTTTTCTAACCAAACCATTGCTACTACTTCGTTGAAGTCGGTCAAGATGCTTACTAAGTATATTAAGTCAGTTGTATTCATAGTACACTTTTATATATTATTGTGCAGATTCTAAACCCAGTAGAGCAGTACTCACGAGCTGTATGTGATTGCCAGGGTAAGATTTTGGATTGAATTGTAGTACCTTGAAAGTCTACTTATCTCGTTATTAATTTTTCTTATTTCAAATGGTGTACTTATTTAGACTCATGTATTATTTGGTTGTAGTAGCTCATGACTTGTATTACAAGTTTTTAAGCAATGAATCCAAATATATGATTAGTTTTTCAGTCGTAATCCAAAAAGTCATTCAATTTCTTAAATTTCCAGTTTAGGGCTTAGAAATTAATCTCATAATTCTCAAGTTCAAATATTTCAAATAAAATCTAACCTATAGTTTTACGACTTAAATTCCCAACAAGGTCGTGATAGTACCTAGCCCCAAACTGTTAGGTGAGTCAACTTGCACAAGCAACAAATCTGGATATTAGACATAAACAAATCTAAACATAAATAACATTATAATATAAGCCTAATCTGATAATACATAAGTGCGGAATAACTAATGCAACCTCATGAGTAATCCATAAATTAATTGGTTACTTTAGCCGTAGCTCGGGCGCTACACTCATCACCACAACCTTCGAAGACGGATCGAGCGCAACACTCTTGGCCTTTTTGCTCTTTTCCCCGACCTAAAAGGAACGGCTTTTTGGTTGCTTCTTCTCCAGCCGAGAACTCTAAGAAGAAGCATTTTCATCAGATATATTACTAACTATACCCGTTTGAGCAAAGACTTCCTGCAACGGTTTCGTTGCATCTGAAGGATCATCCAAAACGTCCTCCTCGGAGACGAAAACTGAGCCATAGGGTAGACCTGAATTAAACGCGAGAAAAAGGTACCATGATTTTTGGCCCTCCGCCATATTTAAAGGGTAGTTCTTTCCACGTGCGAGTCTCGGGCATAGTAACATACAAAATATTTTGTACCCACTGGTCCTAGCCTTTGACCCTCAGGGGAGTCTACCGAGTTGCTTAAATAAGTGAAAGAAATAACAGCATGGTGTGTTCTTTAATTTGGAGAAAAGGAAAACAATGAACTTATGAGTACAATTCCACAATTTCGAAATGAATGGAGCCGTGGCCAGAATGGCGTCCCTGGTAGCAACTACAATTAACTATTCCATCAACACACGGCCATTATCATCATCCACACTTGTCAGCAAAGCATGGTGGCCACATTTTCTGAAGTTTAACATTCCTCCGTGAAAAAATATTAGGGGAATAAAAGTTCATTACTCCTAGTAGTCATTGAAGACAAGCAACTGTCCTCCATAAGGACTTACTTTTGGTAGGCATGACTGGTCATAGATGCAGAACTCCATGATAACGGAGTCAAGCTCCCTACTCAAAATGAATGGCCCCAAAGTGAAAGGATACATATAAACTTCTTGGGTAAGGTTATCCGCTCTGCCAGGTCAGGAGCGATGATGTTCAAATCATGAAAATGACAATCTTCCTTCATAGTAGGAATACTAGAAGAAAAGATGGAAGAAGTATACACGCTAGCAACCCACGTGCGAGGGTTAGCGGAAGTATACTTCTCTTCAAAAACTTTAGTTGTGACAAGACTTCTCGGAATAATAGTGCTCACCGTAGGAGGAGCAGCATCATCAACTTTACCTTTGTTCTTTGAGGAACTAGGGTTTCTGGATGCAGAAGTCATTGTTATTAGAAGAGAGAAAATGATTTTTTCTGAAGAAGATTAAAAAAAGTTGAAGACAAGTTCGAGTTGAGTAAAGAGAGTTTGAGAAGGCTTAGAAAGTTATGAAGTGTATAAGTAAATGAATAGGCGGCTAAAATTATGGTCATAATTACCTCGATAACGAGCAAAAGTGGTGCTGAATCATAGGATGACGCTTGTTTTGGGCATTAAATGTGCAGAGACGTGCGTCTAATCAACCGTTAGAAACTTTTCAGAGGGGATAAGAGAATTTTCCGCCAAGAAAAGTATCTTTACCAACTTTCAGGTGACACAAAGTTATGCCACCGGAAAGCAGGGGGACTATCTGTATAGAGTAAAATATGTTTATATTTAATGATCGCATGAGAAAGCGACACAAGGAGCTTAAGATAGAAGATAGTTAGGTCCAATGGTAATGATCTCGTGTGTTATCAGAGAGAATGATATTCATAAGGGCGAACTAAATATATGCCACCTAGTAGCATTTAATGAAGAATATTCTATATCATTAAGTACACGGCCTGTTACAGAGAATATGACATTCATTGTTGGACCTTGTTCCTTAGGTGCAATAAATAGTGAAAATTACCATCATTGTAGAGGACCCGAATTTTCTAACAAACATACACTATATTATATCCAAAGCTCAATAATACTTTATTTTCTTTCTTACTCGTATTATTATTGCCTCCGGAAGCTCTGCTCTCGGAACCAAGATTATCTGTTATTTTATCTCAATTTCAAGGTTAATTCTTACAGTTATGTCTAATTATTTATCATCTTAGGATCAAATCAATTCGCTTGTCTATAAACCATATATAAATTCAAATGTACTGTTTAACGGGTAAACTCTCCAACACTTGCAAGGACTTCAAATTTGGGTTCAACCTTAAATAACAAGAAATCAAACGAAAAGATAACATTATAAAATAGTCATGATCAATTGCATTACTAGACAAAAACTATAGAAAGAATAAATTCTCCTCTTAACATGGCTCGCCAATCCCAAAGGACAACATCGTGTATGTAATATATAGTACAATTCATAAAAGTGTAATATGGAGTGCCTAATATGGAGTAGTTTTAATAGCAGAGTAGTAAGATGTATTATACTACTTAAGATGTATTATACTACCATAGCTAAGTGTTAAAACTAGTCAGTTTCCTCTCTGCAAAAGCA
Source organism: Nicotiana glauca (assembly GCA_026770625.1). Lineage (NCBI taxonomy): Eukaryota > Viridiplantae > Streptophyta > Magnoliopsida > Solanales > Solanaceae > Nicotiana > Nicotiana glauca. The sequence goes on from MU786472.1 coordinate 56,353, forward strand.
TCTCAAATAAGTTTCTAAACACCCATTCAAGACCTCAATTTGACCTTCAGATTGAGGATGGTAATCTGAAGAAATATGAAACTATAAACCCTGTATCAAAAAGAGTTCCTTCCAGAATGAACTTAGAAAAAATGCATCTTTATCGCTGAGAATGGGTTCTGGGAGACCATGTAACTTGAATATGGTATTCATGAAGAATGAGCTGCATAGGGGTGTTTTAAAGGAATAAAGTGGCCATTTTTGCTTAGCCTCTCCACTATCACCAGTATGACTTTATAGCCATGAGATTTCGGAAGTCCATCAATGAAGTCCATGTTGATTTGGGACCAAAGCACATTAGGTATGGGAAGTGGTTGTAAGAGATCAAGATGACCTGAAAAGTCAACTTTACTTCTTTGACAAGTATCACACTTCTGCACAAATGTTTTCACATAATTCCTTATTTCCTTCTAATAGAATAGTATCATTATTCTCTTCAATGTTGCTTCCTTACCAGAATGTCCTCCTTGTCATGTGGATTGCCACAGTAATGATATCCTTCCTAAATTGTTGATACTTGCATATTACTCACTTTCCTTTCCTTATCAATTGATTATTATACCAAGTGAAGTGAGGGTGAGTTGTAGGATTGGATCATAACTGTTCAATAAGAGCCTTCATGTTAAGGTTTGTATCGCAAATGAGGGTTATGGCTTGCACCAAGTCTGAACTTGTAGTAGAAATCACCGGAGCAAATAATTCAGCCCCAGATACTCTTGAAACAGAATCTGCTACTTTTTTGTGCTTCCTTTCTTGTATTCTATGACATAATTAAATGGCATCAGTTTTGTCAGCCATATCAGTTGAGAGTTTGTGTTCAACTTCTGCTCCATTAAAAACTATATGGCTTTTTGGTTAGTTCTGATGATAAACTTCTGACCAAGCAGGTACTGTGACCTTTTTGGTTGTTGCATGAACTATAGCTAATAATTCTGTATGCGATAAAATCAGAGGGTCCAATTTCTTGCTGTTAATCCATTTCGGAAGAACATCTCGAGGCCTCGAGGATGCGAAGCTGCGACCGAGTTCCCTCCCTCAAAGCTCGTCGAAACCCGGCCTAAAGGGAATACCGATCGAGGCTAGAGTAAGAATGGGGAGCCCCCAAGACACGCGGCTACATCTGACAAAGCCGGTCTGCCCAGAACCTGCTCGGAACCTATATCAGGGTGTCATGTCTAGCCATCACATCTCCATATCTTTACAATTAATGCATTTTGTACTATGTTGGGATGCCCATTCTATATAAAGGGGATCCTCTCCATTCGTAAAGGGACTTGATGTTGCTCCAACTATTATACATGAAATAATAACTCTCTCTCTCTCTTTTCTCTCTAGCATATTCTCCCGATACTATCACTCCTATTTATTACTTCCATACTTGTTCTTCGCTTATTGCTTGTCATTGGCCATAAAGAGCCTCCATTAATTATATTCTAACTATTAGCTCTTCCATGGTTATCCTCGATATCTCGAGCCCGAGCCCAGACATCAACCTCGAGGCCCCTCATCGGCTAGTACGAGGCCTGAATAGCTAAATCCCCCGGTTCGATTATAGATCCATTTAGCTCGCATTTCATCTTTTAACTTCATTCATCTAGCATCAACTGCTTAAGAACCAGCATAAAAATAGATCACATATTTTTAGAGTCCTATCAACAAATTTAATTATTATTACCATTTTCACGATAAATGGTTTGGCGCCCACCGTGGGGCTAAAAATAATAGTGATTATTTTCTTGCTGGTTTCGTTACACAACACAAGTTATCTTTCACACTTTTTCTTGTCCAAGATCTTCGATTTCAGGTCAAAATATTTGGCTCAATTAACAAAGTTGAGAACGACAACCTTGAAAACTATGAAGAAAACGGTGTAGATATTCCAATTGTTGACGCGCCACCACAGAACCCCGATAATGCACCACGACCGATTCCAGCAGACGCATGATCGCAAGACACACAACTAATCGATGAAACCTCACACAGCGACAGAAGCGTACAACATGTCAACCAATAGGAAGCCCAAAGAACCCTAGCTTGGGAATAACAGGAAGTTAGCCTTCATGTTATTTTTGAAGTGTTGCAGGCACAACAGCTGGCTATCGCTCAGCTGCAAAGCCAACCGTAGACTCCCAGCACAGTAGCACCGAAAGCTACTCCCACCGACCGAATAGGTACCGGAGAGATCGAACAACAACTGATCAGTAACTGATCCTGCCATAGTCAAAATGCTCGAGGACCTCACCAAAAGGATCGATTCGGGCAAGAAAATGATAGCCGCCAATGACAAGAAGGTCGAACCATATGACTTAAGGATCGATCAAATCCAGGGCGCACCCTCGGTCCTGAAAGGTATAGATTCAAAAAAGTTCATGCAACAGCCATTCCCATAGGAAGCGGCTCCAAAATTCATTCCAAAGAAGTTTAGAATGCCAAAACTCCCAAAATAATAAGAGACCTCAAATCCCAACGAACACGTCACTGCCTATATGTGTGCAATAAAGGGCAACGACATAAAAGGTGACGAGATCGAGTCCATCTTACTGAAGAAGTTCGGAGAAACATTCTCGAAGGGGGCCATGCTGTGGTATCACAACCTAGATCCCAACTCCATAGAATCATTTGCCATGCTAGCAGACTCCTTCATAAAGGCACACGCCGGCACCGTCAAAGTAGCAACAAAGAAGTTCGACGTATTCAAGATTAAGCAGAGGGAGAATGAAATGCTGGGAGAATTTGTATCTCGCTTCCAAACGGAACGAATGGAATTATCCTCGGTCTCCGTCGACTGGGCGGTGCAAGCCTTCACTCAAGGCCTGAATGAACCAAGCTTGTCACACCTCCTTTTTGACTAAACCTCCATGAGGGGTATAATAAAGAGAGTTTTTCCAATTAAAGGACAATCGACACAGGATTTATTTGTTTATTAAAAATTTAGAGTCGCCACTTGAGATAATTTATGGTGTCCCAAGTCACCGGTTCAAATCCCGAATCGAGGAAAAGATTGACTCTTTTTTATAGTCCGCAAACACAGAAATCTGGGTAAGGAATTCTGTTAATTTGGTCACGCCCAACTATGCCTTATAAAAAGGACAATGCGGTCGTTGCAAATATAATCTGGTTTACAAGTCCGGAGTCGAATCCCACAGAGAACTAAGGTTTAGTTACAGTTGTTCACTATCACCAAGAAGACAAGCTTGAACAATTCCTAACTTATAGATATTTATATTCTTGTGTTTAACTAATTAACTAACAAATTAAAATAGTAAATTAACAACTAACGATACTGAGGGTTAGAGACAAGATTAAGGAGGTCTAGAGTTATGATTTCCCCAAATGTCGGAATCCTTCCCGCTATGTCTTCTATAATTTCGCCTAAGTATTCTTTACCAATCATGAGCACTCTTATTATCGTAAATCTCTCCCGAGTAATTATGATAATTTACTAGACGCACTCTCCCGAGCTACACTAGTTGGCTTTTAATACGACTCACTTCAGATCGCACCCAAGGCTTCGTTATCCCTAATCCCACCTTTAAACCCTCGGTTATTGATCCCTCATATACTCTGGGAGTGGTGTTGTTCAACAATTACCTAAATATGCACTCTCTCCCGAGTTATGCATACTAAATAGGCACGG